>JAGDQO010001104.1:0-76807 GCA_018342035.1 Solanum appendiculatum
ATTTTTTAAAAAAATTAATTATTTTTTAAAAAAGTATACTTTGATTTTAACATTTTTATTTTTATTATGTTATATTTGATTTTCTTCACTTATTTTGATATCCGTCCGAAATTTACTTATGTTAAATACTAGACATTGAAATAAATTTAAAATCAAATCAAAATGAAAGGCAAAGAAAATAAAAGAATAAATAAAATCAATAGAAAAAAGAGAAAAAATAATGAATGAAGGTAAAAATGAAAAAGAGAGATAGATTAAATACAAGGCAAAAAATTAATAAAATTACGTATATTAACTTAGGATAAATACAAATCAAAGAAAATAAGAAGGGTTTTTTTTTCAAAAATATATATATTTTTTAAAATCAACATTTTTCATTGGATCCACATTAGCACAAAAGGTGCACAAAAATACAGAAAAAATCTGTTCAGGGAGGTGGGGGGGAGGTAATAGGACCCTAGTTAAGTTAATGTGTATTGCTTAGACTTTGGTTATAGTTTGAGAGGGTGGGGGGTACTTGTGTCTTATCCCTTTATTTAATAATCTTCTTGCAAAGTTTTTTTTTTCTTGGATTTGGTCTTGATATATTTCTATTTCTTTCTGGTAGGTTTTAATTTAAAGGTTTGATGATAGTAATTTTAAGATGTATAAATAGAAAGAGGGACATGTTATGTTGCTAAAGATTATCATGAGGGTGATTCTTTTTGATTTTTTTGAAAGGAAAACTACCAAATGAAAATTTATATATATGATACCCTTTAGGTTTTGATTGGTTTGTTGAAATTCTTTTTTTGTGAAAAGGCAACGAAATGATTTAAAAAATCATATAGCTGAACTAAAAATGATTACAAACAGACAAGAGGAGGTTGCTCATCTAGTAAGTGTCCTCCCACTCCAACCTTAAGGTTGTGAGTTCAAGTCACTAAAAAGAGTAAAAAGTTGACTTTTTTACACTAGCATGTTGTACTGTTTTAGGGTTTTTGGCTGATCAATGGACGAAATCATGAATTCGGCTATTAAGAATTATCCAATGATAGCAAATGATCCTTCTTCATCTGGACTTCCGCTTGGTCAGGTCGAAATTCTAGATTCTTATCCTTTTATTTTCTTTAAGTTCCTTTAATATGTCCTTAAATCTAATGCATGCTTGTTAGGCATTTGTGTTATGTTGTTTCTAGTTTATAGTCTAAAAAAGAAATGAGAAAGAATTCCACTCGATTTCTAATTGATTATTAATTTAATCTTCTTATTCAAGTGAGCTTGCAGGTTATGAATATATCTGAGACAAACTGCTCAATCTCTTTTCTAAGCACTATTCTCCATTCATTGAATTGTTTTTCCATGTTGCGAAGACCATCTCCAATGTACCCATGTAATTTATTTGTTGAGCTTGTTCTTCTAGCCAATATTGGTTCACTATTTCTTCTTCATCAAAACTCTTTGCTTGCAGGAACTCGCTCTCTACTTTTATTTGGGGTTCATCCTGAATATTGGCTAAGTTTGTAATTAACTTGTTGAGCATTAGAAGCTTCAGCCTGCATCTCTGTGAGCTTGACATTAATCTCTTCCAATGTTTTTGCTTTGTTTTGTTGACCTCTATCTCACCACTGCATAGTTCTTTCTTTAGCGTCTTCAGCATATCAACATTTTTCAAAATTATTGCCCCTATCATTTTATTACTCCAATCAAAATCACAAGTAACAAAATAATAATCACAAAAGAGAATCATGGGAGGGGAATAATATTTAGGACAACCATTTCACTCAAGAATTACTGTTGGTTGATTTGGGATTTGACTACTTCATAGTGAAATTCCTTAAGGAGGAAAGCATGCAAAAAGCGCTTCATAACGAGCCCTGTTTTATCAATGACTTCTTTATGTCAATTAGAAATGGTAGCCTAATTTTGTAGCCTCTGAGGCAAAAGTTACCTCATCTGCTGTTTGAGTTTGATTACCGAAACTTCCTACTGAGTTCTATGATACAACCATTTTATCTAGGATTGGATCTAAGTTTGGTCATCTCCTTAAAATCGATACTTGTACATCTGCAGCCTTAAGGGGAAGATATGCTCATATTTGTATTGAGGTCCCGATGGAAACCCCAGTTAAAACCCACATTACCATAGGACGACATAAATAAAAACTTTTGTATGAAGGAGCATATATTTTATGCAAAGCATGTGGCAGATTAGGACATACCCAATTAAATTGTGCCTATATGATAAATACACAACCCACAAAACTTGAGGAGGAACAAGAATCTCCAACTCCGTCACTTGCGCACCATGATGATGATGCCTGGAAAACGGTTGTGTTCAAAAAGCAATGAAATCAAAATAGATCCCCACCGACCAACGCACACAGCCCGTCGGCAAGGAGACAACAAATGGAACAAGGTATAAATGTTAAATTGTTTCATGCCACCACCGGCAAGTATCTTGACTTCCAAACCATTACTTACAAAGAAAAAGTTATTTCTAGCTTGTCAGCTAAACCTGTTGTACATACTTACAATAACTAGAATGCTGGTGATAATAGTAAAAAAGGCCTGACTAAATTATTAGTAAAAGATACGAGGCTAGTGAAAGATAGTGTAGCTTCCAAAAACGCTACTGCGATAGCTCAAAATGACAGCATATTTCATATATTGTTGGAGATCAAAGCATGGATGACTCCTCTTTTCTTGATATCAAATCACAAGAAAACGTACCCACCCCCTCATTAATTACTACTCCAAATTATATTCCTATGCAAACTACTACTTCCACCGTAGTAGTAGTAGAATGTGAAAATTCCAACAATAAAGACAAAAACACTTTTTCTCCAAGTTCTAATCTAGAATTCAAACTTGGAACTTCTTCTAGTATATATTAGTGCTGATAGCAGACCTTTATTATGTTGCCAAAACACTGCAAGTAAGACTTCAGTCAGACGCCCTAAACAAACAATTTCCCAGGAGGAGCAACCTCTTTTAAATGCGCCATCAAATGAACTTTATCCTCTTCATAACCATATGACCAACACACAATCAAATGGGGTAGTGAATCTTGATCAATCTTAAAATTATGATTCTCTAAGTAATTCCAATAATCTTATTACCACTTTTCATTTTAAATTAAAAAGAACTACCACAATGTCCATAGTACAATTCATTCTACCAACAAGAGATCGACTAAGCGGACTAGCACAGGAAACATTGTAACCAACACCTATAATAGCGACTCTAGAACTAGGTATAAACATGGGGGAACAAATCATAGAACAAGACAATCAAAGGGTTCTAAGCAACTTAAACTTTACGAAGTACCTAGGAAAAACGTATGCTTTGCTCATACCAATAAACCTACCTCGGATATTACGAGCTCCCAAATTAACCAAAGGGAGTCAATCTCGGGTCTTACCACTATAGATGACTCATGAATTCCATATGGAAGAATCCCCAACCAACTCGAACCCATTTTATGAATGACCTTGTATGGAATATTAGGGGGAGGGGGGCCTAACAATGGAGAGTCCAAAAGGCATTGCAAGTTACTGTTGGGAATTCGCAAACCAACTCTAGTCGTTCTTTTGGAAACTAAAATGCAAGACCACAAAGACCTAGTAGATGATTTAAGGTTTACCAATTACATAGAGGTTTCTTCCACAGGACGCTCAAGTGGTATAGTTATGATGTGGATGACCTACTTAGAGCTGAGGAAATTACAAAAACTACTCAGGAATTCTTGTGAGGATATATGTATACTCTAAACCTAACTTATGGCTATTTAGTGCAATCTACGCGAGTGATTCCTTCGAAAATAGGATAAATCTATGGAATAATCTCAAAACTATCTCTAACTCTTACAATGATAGCTAGCTTGTTGGTGGTGATTTTAATGATATTTTGAAAGCCTTGGAGAAGTTTGGAGATAACACTATTAATAATTCTCGCACTAGTTGTTTTTGGGACTTGTTGAATCATTGTAAGTTAGTGGATTTAGGATTTAAAGGGAGAAAATTTACTTGGACCAATAAAAGATATAGAAATAAAAATGCTCTTATACTTGAAAGGTTGGATAGATGTTTGTCCAATGACTCTTGGATCAACATGTATCCTGTCTTTAGTATTACAAATCTTCCCTGCACCCATTCAGACCATTCACCTTTGCTTTTTACTCTATTCCAGGATTATGGAAATAAGGAACCCAAGCCCTTTAAATTAAATTTGAGAAGATGTGGTGTTGACATCCGGAGTTTTTGGATATTGTTCAAAATAGTTGGAGGGACAATCCTAGCTTAGATAGAGCCATAAAAGCGTTTTCCCAGGTAACTATGCACTAGAACAAACACGTGTTTGGAAATATTTTTCATAATAAGAAGAGGATACTTGGAAAACTTGCAGGTATCCAATCTTCAAACAATTATCCTTTCAATGAGTTCCTACATAACTTAGAGACTGGCCTTAATAGAGAAATTAGCGAAATTCTAAGACTACAGGATGACTTCTAGAAAATGAAGTCGAGGATCAATTAGGTTAGTGAAGGAAATTCGAAGACTAGGTTTTGTCATACATCTACCCTAAATATAAGAAGAAGAAATAGGATTTTGTGTTTAAAGGATTAGGGGGGCAATTGGATATACGACCAAAATACGATTAGAAGCAATATATCTCTTACTTTAAGGATATTTTCACTTCTAGCCATATAGCTGCCCAACTTGGGGTTGCTGATAATACTAGGGAGCCAAACATTTTTACTCATTGCAACTACAACCATCTCAAGGCCCCATTAAAGGATTCCGAAGTCCTAGCCACCATTAAATCTTTCAAGCCCTTCAAAACCCTTGGCCCGGATGGTCTACACCCTTTCTTCTACTAGAAATATTAACATTTTGTTGGGCCCTCTGTCATTAAGTATTGTCAAAACGTGTTTAAATGTTACAGTGTTAGTTTGAAAATGAAATTTTTTTATCTTAGTATCATCCTTAAATGCGCCAATGTCTCAAATATGAAAAACTTTAGACCTATTGGGCTCTGCAACACCATGTATAAAATTGTAATGACCCGGTTGGTCATTTTTGGTATTTTCATGAAATTACCATTTTCCCCCTCTTGACTGTTGCCTCAAGTAATTTCTTGGTTGAGTTTTGGAAGTTGGTTCCAAGCCTTGTGCAAAAAGTTGAGATTTGGGCAAGTTTTGAGTTTGAAAGGCTTAAGTTGCCTAAAGGTGAGTTTTAGCGTCTTTCAGGTTTTGGATGCTCAGATCAGAATTTTGAGAGTTTCATTGGATTCGGGGGATGAATTTAGGCCTAGGAGTTGTCTTGGTTGATTTTTGAGAGGTCCCGAGCTTGTTTTGGCCGTTTTAGGCGTTTGTTAGTTTCTTGTGGTTTTCACGGATGTCGGGTCAAGGAGACCTCGGATTTATGTTTTGACGGTTCCATTGAGTATTCTATTGACTCCGAAATGTCGAGTATAATTAATTTACATATGTGGTTTGTGTGTACGGGGTTTCGAATGAATCCTGAGGGTCGATTTGATGTTTTGAGTGTTGACTGATATACCCTGTCACGACCCAAGCCTAGGGCCTAGATGTGACCGGCGAATGGGGAACCCGAAGGAACCCCAAACAAGCCTCATAGCGTATCATTACACATCCTTGGTCGCGGAAGCAATTAAATGACCATAAACGATAAGCATAATCAAGGGGGAAATCGGGACTAAGGGAGCAAAAAAAAAAAATGATACATAAATACCATAGATGAGTCAAGCTCAAGCATAATACACAACTTGTCCAACACCACCTCTAAACATGAGTACTTAGCGGGGGCCAAGACAAACTACCGGGCTCACCCTCATAGTCAAAACATAACTAGAAAGGAAAAGTTTTATACATAGCAAAAGATCATGAGCAACGTCCCCGAAATGGAGGACTCACCAATAACCACTATAGAAAATCGTACTAGCCACGCGGAGGAGGATGGTCAAGCGGTGCTCCGGTCCCTACATGGTGACATCATGTAGGCATAGAGTATGCGTTAGTACATTTGAATGTACTAAGTATATGGGATGCAATGCAATGCTACATTAGATGGACATCATAGGAAAAATGCGTAATCATACCCAATAGATAGCATATTAATGAAATGATATGTATAATGATGCTTACATAAAAATCATATTTAGTGGGACGTAGTACATGTGTGGCGAGTGACCATCAATATAGTATTTCCAAGGCCTACCACCCCCTTGGAGAGGCGAAAGAGGTACAAACCACTCAATATGGTTACACGGGCCTACCACCCCCCGAGCTAGGGACCAAGGTACAAACCCCTCGATATGGTTATACGGGCCTACTACCCCCCGTACTAGGCACCAAGGTACCAACCCCTCGATATGGTTATACGGGCCTACTACCCCCCGTACTAGGCAACCAAGGTACCAACCCCTCGATACGGTTATACGGGCCTACTACCCCCCGTACTAGGCAACCAAGGTACCAACCCCTCGATACGGTTATACGGGCCTACTACCCCCCGTACTAGGCTTGGTCGACTCACAACACTTATATAGAGAAAATCATATACATGTGTCCATTTCATCATCATTTCAGTAATTACATAACCATCCGACTCATAGGACGTACCTTGGACCTTCCCTTTCCTAAGAATTCTATAAATGGGCATTTTATCAAACACAAGGTGGGCAATTGTTCATGTAAATGAAATCATGTATTTCAAGAATACTAAGTCCAACCAATTCCAAAATCCATATAAATCAGCCCACCAACAACATACATATATATATCAACCTTCATAATTTGATCATGGAAGCATGTAAACCATAAACATCACATAATAATTCCATTTCATGATAATATGCAAAATGGACCATAATAGGGTGTGTAGTAGTAATTCCATAATTCAAGAGTTCATAAATAATCATAAGGACCCATAAACTTGAAGTAGAAATAGAGGATAAATGGTTGGACTTGTGGAAAGGAAGGTTTCCACAATCAAACCCACATACCTCAACTTTGGAGAATCCTTGATGAAGATTGGAATGGAGAATCGAAGCTTGAGATTGAGTCTTGAATCCGGAATTAGAGCTTGAGATGTTTGAATTTGGTTGAAGATCTTGGTGGAATTTTTGGAGAGGGCTTAGAGAGTGTTTTTGGAGTTTAGAAAATGACTAAGTATGGGACATATCCCCTTTTTATAAAAAATGACTCCAACCCGCCTCAAAAAAACTGCTCACTGGAAATTGCAAATCTGCACAGACAGGTTTTACGAAAATGGTCATAACTCCCTCATCCTAACTTGGAATGAGGTGAAACCAAGTGCGTTGGAAAGCTAACTCAAAGAGCTTTAATTTGATAGGTTGCAGCCCTTCCAGTTCCTTGTGTGCTAAGAGATATGCCCCTTTAAAGTTGACCCTCCAAATCGCAATTTTTGCGATTTTCGAATTTTGATACGGTTGCTCTAAAATTCGGGTTAGACCCATTTCCCACTCAATTTGACCCCACAAATAAGAATATGAAGTCGAATTTCCGAAATCATGCACGGATTTTGAGATATATGGAAATTACAATTATAGGTGTTTCCGAAGCACATTTTCGGGCATTTTTGGGGTCGTTTCATACCCGGTGCTGGAGTCTTCACCTAGGCGAACCATGGTTCGCTTAAGCGGAACTTGGTTCGCAAAAGAGAGACCCCTAGTTTTGTGGGGTTCTCTTAAGTGGAACCTGGTTTGCAAAAGCGACATCAGAGAGGGGTTTTGACCTGCAAATTTTGAGATTTTAGCCCAATTTTCTATTTTTGAGCTTGGGATACAATTGGAGATGATTTGTGAAAGGTTTTCTTGTGCTAATCATTGGGTAAGCTTTTATGACCCTAAAACTCCTTTTTCCTATGATTATTTATGGATTCTAACATCATAATTTGAGATTTGATTTGGAAAATGGCAAGACTTTGCAAGAACTTGAGTTTCGATCTAAAATGGTGATTTTGAAGTGATTTTAATTCCTTTTTCGAAATGGTTTTCACTAATGAGTTCTTAAAGCCTTAAATATCATTTTCAAGTATTGATTTTTTGATTCAAACCTTCTTTTTGAAATTGGGTTTTGAGATAATCGACCAATTTCTCTAAATAATTGATGTGGGTATTGTTGTTTCAGATGGGTGATTGTGAATACTTTATTGCTATAGATTGTGTGGCTTTGGAAGTGAGTCGAAAAGGGAAAACTCAAGCTTCGGATTGATTATTGATTGCTTTAAGGCAAGTGATCTCTTAAACTTCACAATTAGGTTGAATTGTTTATTTCTCTTCATTGCCTATGTGTTGGGGAGTAATCGGGAATGAGGTGAAGGGTTATTCATTCTACTTGATTAATGGTAACCAACAAAAAGGGAGAAAAATGAAAAAGCTTCTTGATGATAATGATAAATTGTGAATTGCCTTGTTGTGGCCCATATTTGATTGATTAGTGAATTGCTTGAAAGTATAAAGGTGGACTTGAATTGTGTGAATTGTTGTCTCTCCGTGTGGTATGATATTATTCATGTGTATTGATTGTTGAACACCATGACGAGACACTTGATATGAAAGCCAAAAGGAAATGGTTCCGGCGAGTGATTAATGTGAAAGCCGAAGGGAAATGGTTCCGGCTAGTGATGTGAATGCCAAAGGAAAATGGTTCTGGTAAGTAATATTCTGTGATAAAGCCGAAGGGAAATGGTTCCGACTAGTGATGTGAATGCCGAAGGGAAATTGTTCTGGAAGTGATATTTTGTGATAAAGCCAAAGGGAAATGGTTTTGGCTAGTGATATAAATGCCGAAGAAAAATGGTTCCGACAAGTGCTATTTTGTGATATAAGCCGAAGGAAAATGGTTTGGCCAGGGGCATTGTGCCGAAGGGAAATGGTTCCGGCTAATGTCGACCTTTGTGATCAATCTATTTGATGTATATAATTGAGCTATTTGATGTGTTTGATTGGTTTGCTTGATATGTGAGTTGAAAATGTTGCTATTTCGGATTGAAATGCTTTGTACTTGAGAGTAACTTATATGATACTTGTCAATTGTTTAAATGTGACTTTTGGTCTATGTTCTTTTAGCCTTGAGATCTGTTTATTGTAGAACTGTTAGATTGGGTTGATTTCTGTGCAGGTTGTAGTTTGTGGAGGTTTGGTTGGGATGGAAAGAAGTATTCTATTTAGCTAGGTTGCCAAGTTTTTTAGGTTGCTTGCTGGATACCGTGTTGGTGGTACTCTCTCCTTGCTTCTACACTTGTGTAGGTTCCGAGCCCGGACCCATGTGTCCTTCTTCTTCTTTTGATTTCGAGGCTTGTGGAAGGCCTTGAGAGGTAACTGTTTGTCATCTCAACGGGCCCTCTTTTCCTTTATTTATGCTTTGTTCTACTTGAGAATCAAAGACATTTGAGACTTGTATTTATCTTTCGAATTCTATTTTTACTTTAGTGTCTTGTACACGTGACAACCAGATTTTCGGGTGATGTTTAGAATAAATAAGTTTTCCGCCTTTGTCTTGTTTTTGCTTTATTTCTTTCCGCTTTTCTTTTGTTTTCATTGGGTTGAGGAAGACTTTTCTTGGTGGGAATAGACAAGTGCCATGGCGTCCATTTTTGGTCCTGACAAAAATAATTACAAAAATTATCGCCAATAGAATCAAGCCTATACTAGAAAAAATTATTAGTCCTAATCAAACCATCTTCCTATAAAATAGGAGGGCGGTTGATAATGCAATTATCGTTCAAGAAGTTATTAGCCATTTTAAAAAGCTGAAGGGTAAGAATATATGCCAACATGATCCTTAAGATTGAGAAAAAACATTCGACCGACTGGAGCGGTCATTCATTAGAGATACTTTTATATTTTTTAACTTACCTGACAATAAAATCAAGCTTACTTTATCTTGCATTAGCACTAGCCCCATCTCTATTTTAACTAATGGTTAGAGCACCGACTTTCTTAGCCCCTCCCGAGGAATAAGACAAGGGGATCCTATGTCCCCCTATATCTTTATTCTTTGCATGGAAAGACTCTCTAGAAGCATAGATCGATAAGTATCATGTAGTAACTGGTTTCAAATAAAAATAGGTAGAAGTGGGCCAAAACTATCACATCTCTTCTTCACAGACGACCTCACATTTATGGCAAGAGCAAACACCAAGAATTGTCATACTATATTGAATACTCTTGTGGACTTTAATCAATCTTCTGGCCAAAACATTAATGTTGCCAAGTCAAAAGTAATCTTCAGCTCCAATTGTAAGCTAGATGTTATCTCCAATCTCTCATCCATTTTATCAATCCAACACAGTGATAACTTTGGGAAATATCTTCGTCTTCCCATCTTTCACAAAAGACCTACTCATAGTGATTTTAAATTCACTGTAGATAATTTAAACTCTAAACTTGCTGGTTGGAAGACGAAATATTTGAATACCGCTGGTCGCACTACTCTTGCTAAAGCTTCCCTATGTAGCATACCGAATCATGTAATGCAATACATTAGTCTTCCTTGTAAAATAACCAACAAAATCTATAGGCTTCAGAGGAACTTTATTTGGGGTACTACCAACACATAAAAAAACCTCATCTTGTGAGTTGGGATGCCATTACAAAACCTCAAGACAAAGGAGGGCTTGCCATGCATAAGACAGAAGTCAAGAATAGTGCCATGCATGCTAGCCTGGCATGAAGCCTTTTCAAGAATCCTAAAAATCCATGGGCTAATGTCCTTATCTCGAAATATTGCACTCCTAACAGATCACCTTGAGCTAATTCATCATCCGCCTGGAAGTGTATCCTTAATCGATGGAAAACTTGTAACAAAGCTACCTCATGGGTCGTCAATAACGGTTGTTCAATTAACTTTTGGCATGATATTTGGATACCTTTTCATAATAACATTAGAAGTTGTATTCAAGGTCTTCTAAATCAAGACGAGGTAAATATTAAGATCAAAGACCTTTTCTTCAGTGGTATTAGGAATTTTAAAAGATCATCCTTCTCCTTACCCCTGTCCCTATTTTTTTTCTATACAAATACTTATGTCCCAGCACGAGCTCCATTAATGATAAACTCATGAGGCATCTAACTTTGGATGGTCTATTCACAACAAAATCTGCTTACACGTTCTTAGACTTCAAATAGGATAGCTCTGTTCACAACTGTAACAATAACTTCAATTGGGTTTGGAAGATTAAGGCTCCAAATAAGATTAAGTTCTTCATTTGGCTCCTCCACCACAACATACTACCTACTAACCAATATCTTAACTTTATTGGCATGAATATGTCTCCTGCTTGCACATTCTGTGGGAGTGCAAATGCAACCATCAACCATATTATTTTTTATTGTTGTAGTGTAAGAATATTCTGGGATACAATCATCCAAAATAGCTCTAATCCCACTCCACTCAACAATATCATATTTTCTTCTAATGAATGGTGTAACACAAGGAATTTAATTAAGAACAGTCCCTTTACAACTTCTTATCTTGGAAAGAACTTATTCCATTTTGTTTATGGCATATTTGGTTAGCTAGAAATGACAATATCTTTAACAAGAAAAAGGCACCCATCAATACTTTTGATACCATCGCAAAAGCTACTGAATACGCCCTTTTAATTGCTAAGAATGATACTGCTATTAAGCATACTATCAACATAAAATGGGAACCTCCATTACTTGGCCATTATAAACTCAATATTGATGTTTCCTCCTTAGGTAATCCCGGTGTAGGGGGTATTGGAGGAGTTATACGTAATAATAGAGGTGATTGGATACTATGCTTCATGAAGGGTATTCCAAATAGTACTAGTACTCTGACATAATTATTAGCTCTTAAGCAGGGCTTAAGATTGCAAAGGATAACAAATTGATGCCTTTGGAAATCTCCACAAACCCATGTCATTGATGCAACTATTGGGAGATCGAAAACTCTCGCAGCAGAACAAGATAGCTGACCTCTTAGCTAATGAAGGGGCCAAGAAGCAATTATTTGATCGCACAAGAATTTTGCAAGTTACTCCAATGTTCGCAAATGAGGAAAATTGGGCAGATATACTAGGAACTACGTTTACAAGGGAAATTTTGACTCATAATAGTAATTTGATAGCAACCAATGCTACAATATATACAGGGAATAGCGCTATTCCCTTATTTTGTAATGTTACTTAAGCTTCTTTGCTAATAATATTATCCAATTAAGCAGAAAAAAAGATAAAACATACTAATTTTGGCAGTTCATGTTGGGTGAGGACAGACAGAGAATTAGCAAGGAAAAAATATGTTTGTTTACTTCTATGTTTGTGTTGCTGCATTAAAGAGAGGCTGGTTGGAAGGATGTGGAGATTTTGAGGGATATTTTTTGAAGGGTGCTTGCCAGGGTGAATTACTATTTGCAATTGGTAGGAATGGGAATCAACAAATGTTTCCAATTGCCTGGACAATTGTTGATCAAGAGACAAGGCATAATTGAAGTCTCTTCATCAACGACTTGATAGAAGATCTAAACTTAGGCATTGGACATGGATTAACTGTGATGCCAGATATGCAAAAGGTTAGTCTAATGTTAATTTTTCAATTTGGATCTTATATTTTTAGTTTTTTTTTATCTTCTAATGTTAATTTTTTGATTTTGATCTCATATTGTTCAGTGATTACTAGTCTTAATTTTTAGTTAATGTGATATGTAGGGTCTTGTGTCAACCATACTTTAGTTGCTACCAGATTGTGAGCAGAGGATGTGTTGTAGACACATATGGTTCAATTGGCATCAGAAACGGAAAGGAGAAGAAATAAATCAATTCTGGAGAAGTGCAAAATCAAGTTTTGACGTGAAATTTCAAGATGAAATGGATAAACTTAATAAACTTGGTAAAGAGATCTTTGAAGACTTAATGCATTATGAAACAAGGTCATGGTGTAGAACATATTATAAGGAGCATGCTAAAAGTGACATTGTTGAAAATAACATGTGTGAGACATTTACTTTCTGGATATTAACGACTAGATATAAATCTATTATCACTTTGTTAGAGGAGATTAGGCATAAGCTAATGGATATAAATGTTGATATGAGAAAATTTGATGGCACTTGGATATCAGACATTGTACCTATGGCAATGGTAGTAATTGAAGAAAACAAAGACCATTCTAGAAATTATCAAGTTAGGTTCAGTGGTCAATTTGGATATTAAATTTTAAATGATCAGTATAGGCACATAATTGATACCAGAAAGAAGACATGCACTTGTAGAACATGACAATTGAGGGGAATACCATGTCAACATGTTGTCTTGGCATATCAGCATGCAGGCCAAAAACCTGAAGATCATGTCATACATTGGTATAGAAAAGATACTTTCATAAAGGCTTATACCTACCTTATCCATCCAATACTTAACATGAAAATGTGGCCTCACACTAGTGATATAGTGATTGAGCCTCCTGAACCAAAACCCTTGCCTGACAGACCACTCAAATATAGGAGAAAGGCAAAGAATGAGACAAAAAAGAAGTATAGAAATTTGTCCAGGAAAGGAGTAAAAATGACTTGCTCCAAGTGTCATCAACAAGGCCACAACAAAGAAGGCTGTAAAATCACGGTAATACATTCTTTCATTCTTTCAATTCAATAAAAAAATAAACAATATATTTTTTTATGAAAAATTAAATCTACTGAAATGGATCATCCTGGAAGCTAAGTCAACTTGCAAGCTCTAGCCAACTTGGAAGCTTAAGTCAACCTGGAAGCTCATGCCAACCTGCAAACTTTAGCTAGCCACAAAGCACTTGTAGACCATCACGACATGTCAACTCAAGCCAACAATCAGCTTCAATATGTGTTGATACCTCAACTGTTAGAAAAGTTCAAGAAGCTGGAAAAGGTAGGGGAGATGAGGTGTATGAATCCGGTCAACAAGCTGGAAGAGGAAGGGAAAGGAGGTGTATCTAGTCAATAAGCTGGAAGAGGCAGGGGAGCATCAACATCAACACATAAAAGGTCTAGGACGGTAGGATCTGGCATCTACACTAATAATATGACTGGTAGACAAATATTAAATGTAAGTGTATAGACAACTTCAAGTATTTATTACTCTACTTTGATAATACATATTTTAGTTCCTTGTATGCAGCCTGGTACAATAGGTGAAAGAGTTGTTACTCCAGACGCTTTTAAGTGTGCAACTTCAATAAACATTCATATCGATTATAAGCCTCGTGGACTGAGATGGAAGGGTCGAGATGTTGTCACCACTCCACAGTTGCAACGTATGAGTCAGTTCAAAAGATATCAGTTTGCACCATCTAATACAATAGGAGCAAGAGACATTTGATCTTATTAATTTAGGGCTTGTTTAATTTTGAATGTGTAATTTAAGCAGAAAAACCATTGAAATTGACTGCTTTTAAAATGTTTTTGGTGTTGCTGACGTACACTTAATAGTGGTTTAAATGTGGATGGTCTATGTTTTACATGCTCATTTCATTTTGTGTGCAAATTGGTTGATTAGTTACACTTTTTGTGGATTATTTATGCTTGTTTGAAGATCAATTCAAATATTGTTGATCAATGTTTATCATGGTACGATCTATATTATTATTGTTTGGAGGTCAATAAGAGAAATGAAAAAAATGGGGAATACACAACAAAAACAGGAGAGACTAATACACAACTTATCTTCATTCCTTCACACATAATTAGTACAACAGAAACACAAACCAAACTAAACCAAATTAAGATAACCCCCCAAAAGATACCCAATCAAAATTAAACATACACTACACTGTTGCTATAGATATTTCCATCACTCCTAAATCTACTAATATAGATATTTCCACATAGCCCAAATCACAAGTGCAGCAATACATATGATCCTTATATTTTTTGCCCACTTCTTCTCTTGCTCAAATGTTTTGACTCTTTTCAAATAGACCCTATATAACTTTTTTTGCTTGAGGAGCTATTTGATCATTGTACCATAAAAAATAAATGCATCCACCTCTTATCTACAAAAATTACCAAAATAATTCGACTATAATTAGTGGTATTTTTTTGTCAGAATTGGACAAAAATGATAACAAGCTTACCTTTGTGTTTTTGAAACAAAGGAACTGGTGTCTTGTGTTAAGTTGTGTCCACGAGGTCTTAAATTAAACATTAATCCCATATCAACGGAACATAGTTGCATTAGAACAAGATGAAGTCGACAAACTCGACATTGATACTGATATTCCTTCGTTGTGGAGAAGATGAAGAAAATAGCTTTGATTCAATTAAGAAAACAGTTTTTAGATGAAAGAAGCAATTTTTTTTATCTCCAATGGTAGCAATGGAGAGACAGAGAGAGATGAGAAATAAAAAGGGGGGAAGAAATATTACCATTGACATACACACCAACAATTATTTCTCATATTCACGCGCTCACAAAAAGTGAAAGACACGATATGTGCCAAGTCAGTCAGGTGTGTCTGATAGACAAACTTTTTGAGGGGTTTAGGTGTTCAATAGGAAGATGAACTTATTGAGGTATCTAAAAGGAAAAAAACATGCAACTTCAGGTAACCGCTTATGTATTAAGCCTTGTAATAAAATTTATTGAAAAAAGTACAGTAGAAAAAATTACCAAAACCTTTTGAAAAGTGTTACTCCCTCCATTTAAATTTATGTGACACACATTTCTTTTTAGTCCATTAAAAATGTCACTTTTCTATAATTAGGAATAATTTAACTTTAAAATTTTAGTTTTACCCTCGATGAAATGATCTATAGTCACACAAATGGTCAATGGGTATTTTAAACCACAAATTTCAAAAGTCTTTCTTTTTTTTCTTAAAATTTATGCCAATCCAAATGGTCCTACATGTAATGACCCTCGCGGATATTTGCTTACTTTCGTGTTTATTCTTGTTTTGCCCCTTCTCGTAGCTTTTATGTTGTATATGTAATGTGTTGGAATGGTAGGCACACTTCATGTGGTGGACGGAAGAGTTTTCAGTGAGTTTTCCCATTTCTGGTGATTTTTCATTGAAAGAGTTTTTGGTCAACATTTGGAAAATCTAAGGTCGTGTGCGGTTTTCGTCAGTTCTATCAGCTCCAGAAGGTCCATTTTGGGTTACTGTGGGCGTCACTCATGACGGTCTAGGTCATGACAGTAGCTCATTATTAAGCACCCTCTACCTCAAACCTTAAGATTATGGGTTCGAGTTATTAAAAGAGTAAAAAAAGTGGGAGCTCACACAAATCAAAAGGTTGACTTTCTTATGCTAACATGTTGCATTGTTTTAAGGTGTTTGGCTAATCAGTGGACAAATCATGAATTCGACTAATAAGAATTCTTCTATGATTGAAAATGATCCTTTTTCATCCGGACTCCCGCTTGGTCCCGTCGAAATTCTATTTTTTTATTATCCTTTTATTTTCTTTAAGTTTTCTATGTTCCGTTTATATGTCCTTGAATCTAATGCTGGCTTGTAGGCATTTGTGTTGTTTCTAATTTCTAGTCTATAAAAGAAACAAGAAAGAATTCCACTTGGTTTCTAATTGATTAATGATTTTGTAACGACCCTTTCTGTCGTTATGGGTGAGCTAAACATAAAAGAATTTGAACGAGAAAACTTCTGGGGTAGTGAGTTGAAAATTTATGGCTAGGCTAGACTAGGATAAAATCTGAGCGAGGTGAAGTATAGGAAAATCCAGGAAATGATTGGGTAAGATGTCTAAGTTGAGGCTAGCTTTTCTTTTTGCTAAGACTTTAAGGAGTGTGCAGGACTTTCCAAAATTGAATTCAGGTGAGTAGAACTCCCGATATCAAATATGGCATGAAAGAGTTGGTCCGGAATGTCAAGATTTGAAGTTGCGTTTTGAAATGGGCAATATTGGGAGGATTTCTGTAACACCTTAAAAGTTTTAAATTCAGATCAGATCTTGAAAAGTTCAGAAAAATGTAAGTCTGCAAAATTTTTGATTTACGAACCCTTTTACGGACAGTAGAAGGAACCACAAGACGTGAAGGGATCCATAGATCAGAGTTTATAATTGGAAAATTTGTTGAAGAGTTTCACGGACTCTTCTACGGACCGTAGAAACTTTCACAGGCCATAGATCGATCCATAAAAGAAGACTTCAGACTTAGGAAAACTCTGAATTTTACGGAGACTTCTACGGACCGTATATCGATCTACGGACCTTTGAAAGTCCCATAGAATGAACCTTTTGAAACAAATAATTCCTATATTTTCTACAGACACTTTTATGGCCCGTTTATTGTTCTACGGTCCGCAGAAAGCGTCCATAGATGGCCTCTTACAGTTTTTAAGTTAGGATAATTTTGGTCTTTTCTCACTCTTTTAATTCCTACTAGTTTATGTGAACGTTCGTTGCACGTTGACCTTAATATAGTTGATACAAAATTAATTTCCCAAATGATAAATTTTAAATGCTATACATATTTTTGAACTTTGTTTAAAAAGTTATAACCATTTGAAGTTATAAAATTTTGTTAATATAATGCTACTTTAGTGACATATATAGTACTTCAATTTAAAGACAAAATAAAAAATCAACATGTATAAATATACATATATGATAAAAAAGATTACCTCTTAAAAATTAACAATTATGCACTAAATATAAAATTAAGGTAATATATATCATCATTTCCAGTAAGATAAATCCAATATTATCATAAGTCATATGAATCACCCGTCGTCTCAAACACATGAATATTTAAAAGAAAAAAAGAAGAAGATGTTTGTATAATAATTATTGCGGAGTATGAAAGAATAAATACAACACTATTTATAAGAAAATAATTGGTATAACAATTGAAACCACTAAATATATATGAGAAATAAATCATTCATTTTTTAAAGAGTGGTAAAAACGTGCACCAAAAAAAAACGATTGAATGGTGTCTTTCTCTGTTTTGTTCCTTCCTCGACAAGTTTCATTAAGCACCTGAAATAGAAGATAATAGAGAATAATAAGTTTGTTAACAAAAGAAGAGTTTATGAAGATAATATTGTGAAAATGTCATAACCGATAAGCACAAAATTAAATCCTCAATAAATTAAATTTAAAAAAATATGAGGATTAAGCTAGAAATTACAAATCAGTAGAAGGAAGAAGAAAGATGAAAAATATTTTTTTCTAATATGTACAGAGATTCTTATTCTAACATTAATAAGAACACGGAAGATTTAAATGAGAATTTTTATCAATACATACAATCATATATTATGCACCAAATGACACAAAATATATATATATATATAAGGGAAGAAGAAAACACTACTACATAAAAAAAAAGTGCTTGAATGTTTTTGTTGCAAAATGTTTTGACATCTTTTTGTCACACTAAAATGAGTAGTTTTATAATGTTATTAGTGAAGATGAAAAGACAATAGAATAATAATGAGACATAAATGTAATTATTTATTTTCTACAATGTACATATAAAATGTTTAGGAAGTTTATTCAAGATAAATGATAGTATATGGCGTTATTCAATAGTACTCTTGGACTTCTTAGCAAAACCTTGGTTGTAGCAATTAAGAGTAGTACAATATGTATAAGTTAATGTTTAGCAGTAATTTATAATATATATATATATATATATTGAATAGAAATGGTGGTAATTCAATGATAATCTTTTGAACTTCTTAACAGTGCCTATTGGTGGTAGGAATTAAGAATCTTTATTTAGAAGTTAGAAGCTTTCCACTTTTAATATAATATGATATTGTGTCATTTTAATTTATTCTAAGTGGGGTTAGGGGATTTTTAATCAGTCTAAACCTCCCCTTACACGCACAACTCCCCAAATTAGATTTCTTCTCTCTCAAGGTTCCCCTCAAACAAGAACTATATATGGTTCCCAAGCTTCAAGTCTCCATTAAAGAATTCAAGCCAAGGTTTCCATTCATGATATGTGGGATTTCATCAATGAGTTTTCTTTTGCCCATTGTGTCCTAAAGAAACCTCTAGATTTTCTAGAGGGTGATATTTCTTTTTCTTTTTCTTTTTAGAGGAAAACTATCTAATGGAAATTTATATATGATACCGTTAGTTTTAAGTTGGTTTGTTGTCATTCTCTTTGTGTGAAATACCAATGAAATGATTTTAAAAAATCATATAGCTGAGCTAGAAATGATAACAAATAGATAAGAGGAGGTTGTTCATCTAGTAAGCACCCTCCAGTTTCAACCTTATGATTATGAGTTCGAGTAACCAAAAAAGTATAAAGTTGACTTTCTTATACTAGCATGTTGTACTATTTTAGGGTTTTGACTTATAAATGGAGAAATCATAAATTCAGCTCATAAGAATTCTTCGATGATCGAAAATGATCCTTCTTCATTTGAACTTTCGCTTGGTCAAGTTGAAATTCTAAATTTTTTTTATCCTTTATCTTTAAGTTCCTTCAACATGTCCTTGATTCTAATGAATGTTTGTTAGCATTTGTGTTGTTTCTAATTTCTTGACTGAAAAATAAAAGAGAAAGAATTTCACTTGGTTTCTAATTGATTAATCATTTAATCTTGATAATATTGTTACTTCCCATGATTGTTATATAATGGCTAAATTCTCCTAGCCTTTAACCAGTGTTTTGGTGTGATTTCACTAATCAGAATTCTTTGATGATCGAAGTTTTCTATGTGTGTCAGGCATCTATGGAGGTTTGAATCTGGCCCATTTTTCAATTAATCTCGCTAGTGTTATTATCAAGGGTTATTGTAAGATGGTTAAGATTCTTCTACTCTTGATTAAAATTTCGATTTCAAGTCTTGAAAATTTTGAAATTTCATATAGGAATGTCCTATTTTGATATGTTAATTATATCTTACAAACATTTTACCATTTGTATATGTCAATCGAGTAGCATATTGAAGAGACAGTTTAATCCACCAACTATGGATTCAAAGACGATATCGAAAAAATGAAATAATGCATCTGCTTACAGATGATGAATCAAACTGCATATCTGACTACAAGGACAATCAATTAGATGAACAAGATGATAATAATGATGAGCATCCGAATAAGAAAATGCACAATTATCGTCACACCAAGCAACAAATCGAGGAAATGGATGCGAAAAATATCTCATCATATCAAAAATACATTTTTATAGTGTTTATGGTATTAACCTTTTGTTATTTTTATGATTAAGTTATTTTAAGGAGTCTCCTCAGCCGGATGAGAAGAAAAGGAAGGAGATCAGTGGTAAACTAGAGTTAGAGCCTTCACAGGTCAAATTTTAGTTCCAAAATAGGCGTACTCAAATAAAGCTATATAATACTAGTACTCCCTCTATTTAACAATACATGATGTTTTTAGTTTGAGTAGGCTCCTTAAGAAATCTTCATAATCTAAGAAAGCAAAATATGTTCTTCATTACAAATTTTTAATCAAATGTCTTAAAAAGAAGAATCTCATTAATGGCTTGTTGTTTATGTAAAATTAATTTATTTTAATAAGGATAAATCTGGAAGAAAAATTTCAATTTTTTATTGATTTGTGAAAAACTACATATCTTAAAACAAAGTAAAAAGATAAAAACAACTTATTTTGAAACTGAGGTGATAATTTTTATTGTCTGCATTTATTGAAAATTTAATGTTGAACAATAATCTCTACACTTGTCACAATATTTGAGGCAATTAGAGTTTTTTTGACTATTATAATAACTGCATTCGTACTTGAGTGATCAGTTTTCTACGATTAATTAGTACGTATTTACTTTTTTTTAAATCATTGTTTAAGGCAATTAATGTAGTTTATTGTGAGTCAAGATTATTATTAATGTAATTAATTGGCTAAATCATTTACTTTATAACTAGCTAGCGAGTCCTTCTCTAGCTTTTACTATTTTGTGAATTCAAACTATTATTCCCTTTCAGAACCAAAGTAAACGCGATGAGAAATCATCACTTCTACTAACATGTTGAACTATTTTAGGGTTTTGGATGACCAATAGAACAAATTATGAATTCGGCTAATAAGAATTCTTCGAATGATCGAAAATGATCCTTCCTCATCTAGACTCCCGCTATTGGTCAAGTCGAAATTATAAACTTTTCTTATCCTGTTTTTTTTTTCAAGTTTTCTATGTTCCATTTATATGTTCACAAATCTAATGAATGCTTGTTAGACATTTGTGTTGTTTTTTAGTTTCTAGTCTAGAAAAGAAACAAGAAAGAATTCTACTTGATTTCTAACTGATCAATCAGTTAATCTTACTAAAATCTCCTTGCCTTTAACCAAAGTATTTTTTTGAATTCGCTAATCAACACTCTTTGGTAATCGGAAATGATCCTGGGTTTGTTCCTTCTTCATCTGGACTCCAGCTCAGTTAGGTAAAATTAAAAGTATTTTTTAAATTTTTTTTTATAGAAGTTGTGTGTCAGTCATCTATGGAGGTTTGAATCTAGCCCATTTTTTTAGTTAATCTTGCTAATGTTATTATCAAGGGTTGTTGTAAGATGGTTAAGATTCTTTTACTCTTGATTAAAATTTCGATTCCGATCCTTGAAAATTTTGATATTCTATATAGGGATGTCCTATTTTGATATGTTAATTATATCTTACAATCCTTTTACCATTTGTATATGTCAGTCAAGTAGCATATTGAAGAGACAGTATTTTAATCCACCAACTATATATAGATATAAAGACAATATCGTAAAATAAAATAATGCATCTGCTTATGGATGAAAAATCAAACTGCAAATTCGACTACAATGACAATCAATTAGATGAACAAGTTGATAATAATTATGAGCATCTAAATAAGAAAATGCACTATTATCGTCACACCAAGCAACAGATCGAGGAAATGAAAGTGTAAAATATCTCATCATATCTAAATACATTTTTTCTTTAGTGTATATGGTATTAACCTTTTGTTATTTTTGTGATTAAGTTATTTTAAGGAGTGTCCTTAGCCGGATGAGAAGAAAAGGAGGGAGCTCAGTGGTAAACTAGAGTTATAGAGCCATCGCAGGTCAAATTTTGATTCCAAAATAGGTTTACTCAAATAAAGGTATATAATACTAGTACTCCCTCTATTTGACAATACGTGATGTTTTTAGTTTGAGTAGACTCCTTAAGAATACTACTTACTCTAAGAAAGCAAAAATGTTCTTCATTACAAACTTTTAATCAAATGTCTTAAAAAGAAGTATTTCTTTAATGGTTTGTTGTTTATGTAAAATTTATTTATTTTAATAAGGATAAATCTGGAAGAAAATTTTCAATTTGTTATTGATTTGTGAAAAACTACATATCTTAAAACAAAGTAAAAAGATAAAAACAACTTATTTTGAAATGGAGCTGATAATTTTTATTGTCTGCATTTATTGAATATTTAATGTCGAACAATAATTTCTACATATGGTATAATTTCTTGTACTCGTATGCCAAAATATTTGAGGAAGTTAGAATTTTTTTTACTATTATAATAACAGCATTCATACTTGAGTGATCAGTTTTCTATGATTAATTAATACGTATTCACTTTTTTTAAAATCTTTGTTTTGGGCAATTAATGTAGTTTGTTGTGAGTCAAGATTAATATTATTAATGCAATTAATTGGCTAAATCATTTAATTTAGAACTAGCTTGCGAGTCCTTCTCTAGCTTTGATTGTTTAGTGGATTCAAACTATTATTCACTTGGAGAACCAAAGTAAACGCAATTAGAAATCATCAAATATACTAATACGTTGCACTGTTTTAGGGTTTTGAATGATCAATGAAAAAAATTATGAATTTGGCTAATAAGAATTCTTCAATGATAGAAAATGATCCTTCCTCATCTGGACTCCCGCTTGGTCAGGTCAAAATTCTAGATTTTTTCTAATCCTTTTATCTTTCTTTTTTTTTTAGTTTTCTATGTTCCATTTATATGTCTGTGAATCTAATGCATGCTTGTTAGGTATATGTTTTGTTTCTAGTTTCTAGTCTAGAAAAGAAACAAGAAAGAATTCCACTTGATTTCTAGTTGATTAATCAGTTAATCTTTGCTAAAATCTCCTTGCTTTTAATCAAAGTTTTTTTTTTGAGTTCATTAATCATAATTCTTTGGTGACCGGAAATGATCTTGGATTTGTTCCTTCTTAATCTGGACTCCAGCTTGGTCAGGTAAGATTAAAAATATTTTTCAATTTTTTTTAATGTGTGTTAGGCATCTATGGAGGTCTGATATCTAGCCCATTTTTAGTTAATCTCGCTAATGTTATTATCAAGGGTTGTTGTTAGATGGTTAAGATTCCTATGCTCTTGATTAAAATTTTAGTTTCGAATCTTGAAAATTTTAAAATTTCTTATAGGGATTTCCTTTCTTGATATTTTAATTATATGTTACAAAGATTTTACCATTTGTATATGTCAGTCAAATAGCATGTTGGAGAGCCAGCTTAATCCACTTTCTATAGAGTCCGAGACAATATCGAAAAATGAGATAATGCAGTTGCTTACAGATGACGAAGTAAACAGCAAATTCGACTACAATGAAAATAAATTTGATGAACAAGATGATAATGATGATGAGCATCCAAATAAGAAAATGCGCAATCATCGTCACACCAAGCAACATATCGAGGAAATGGAAGCGTAAAATAACTCATCCAATCTAAATACATTCTTTTCTAAAGTGTTTATGGTATTAATCTTTTGCTATTTTTTTTATTAAGTTTGTTTAAGGAGTGTCCGAAGCTAGATGAGAAGAAAAGGAAGGAGCTCAGTAATAAGCTAGGGTTAGAACCTTTGCAGGTCAAATTTTGGTTTCAAAATAGGCGTACCCAAATAAAGGTATATGATACTAATACTCCCTTTATCTAGTAATACCTGGTGTTTTTAGTTTTAGCAGACCCCTTAAAAATTACTCACTTCTAGAAAGTAAAAAGTGTTTTTAGTTACAAAGTTTTAATCAACTGTCTTAAAAAGAAATAGCTCTTTAATTATTCTTTGATTAAGTAAAACTTTATTCATTTCAATTAGGATAAAACTGGAAGAAAATTTTAGTGGCTTCTTGATTATATGAAAAAAAATTACTTTAAAAACAAACTAAAAAGATAAAAACACAACTTATTTTGAAATGGAGATAGGTAATTTTTATTGTCTACATTAATTGAAGATATATAATTGGACAATAATCTGTACATTTGGTATAGTTTCTCGTTTTTGTCTGTCAAAATATTTGTGGCAATTAGAATACCTTTGACTGTTATATAAATGCATTCACACTTGGTACAATTTTCATTTTTTAATCATTATTCATTGTAATTAATGTAGTTTGTTGAAAGTTTACATTATTACAAATGCAATTAATTAGCTAAATCATTTAATTTAACACTAGCTAGCGAGTCCTTGTACTAACTTTTATTATTTTATGGATTCGAACTATTATTCCCTTACAGAACCAAGGTCAACACAGTGAGAACTCATCACTTCGAGCTGAAAATGTTAAGCTTAGGGCTGAATGTGTGTGGTTAAGTGAAGCTATCAATAATGGTTGCCCTAATTGTGGCAACCCTGGTTTCCGTTTTGGTGAAATGTCATATAATGAATAATATTTAAGGCTCAAATATGCTCGCATACAAGAAGAGGTAATCAAAACTTTAAAAAAATATTTGACTCACTGGATTGACATATTTCTTCACAATTTAAAATTTTAAGTTAAATGTGTTGCCGCTGAATTATTTTACATTTTAATTGATCTAACTGTGTAAAATATTTTTTTGCACTATTATTAATATATCGAACTTACGCTCAATTAATTATTATTTTTTACTACTAGGTTGTTCACATTTCAAGACAATATATTGCTAATGTAGTTAGGGAAGCTATGTACGAGCTCCGTCAAATGGCTCAAATGGAAGAGCCACTTTGACTTCCCAACATTGATGTGTAAAAAATGTACTTAATGAAGAAGAGTACTAGAAGAAATTCCCCAGGGGAAATGAGCCTAATCCTAATGGAATTAAGATTACCGCTTCACGAGAAAGTGCTCTTGTAACCATGAATCACATCAGCTTGGTGGAGATTTTCATGGATACGGTACATTCATTTTATTTCTAAATATATTTTTTAAATTAATCATTTAGTATTCAATATTTACTGACTGACTAATTTAAATTTGCAGTTATTATTGGAGGTCTTCTATTTCTGTAACTCAAATTTAAAACTTCTAAATAAGAATGAAGAGATCCAATTTAAATTCATCTCACTATACCACTCTGTAGAAACTAGTTAACTAGTTATAGAATTGAAATTGGATATAATGAATTGTCTAGACAATTTTGGAATTATAATGAGGATAATGATGATAACATAACTTTTGTGATCACCAGAATCATTGGGCAAGTTTTTTCTCAAGTATTGTGTTGACAGCACGTACGATGGATGTGTTGGATGGATCAATGAAAACGGTAATAATTCATGATGTATTTTGTCATTAAATGTTTCTCTTTCTTACTCTATAGGTTGCACTTGGATGCCCATAATTTTATAAAAAATTTACACTATCCTTTTGTGTCATTTTATTCTTTATTTTTATTTGTTCGCTGGGTAGATATATGCAGAGTTTCAAGTTCCCTCTCCACAAATTCCAAATCGAGATTGCTACTTCGTAAGGTCTTGCAATAAAATTGTTGATGGATTATGGGCAATTGTTGATGTTTCCCTGGACCATAACCCGATTACTAGGTGTTGGAAAAGGCCCTCAGGATGTATGATTCAACAAATGCCAAATGGTATCTCAAAGGTAAAAGATTTCAATAAACATATACCATGTCTAACAATGATTAAGGGGTAAGATGATTACTCATGGAGTCTCGAACCTTGTATCAACATTTTTCAAAAGAAATCATGCACCTAAGTTAATTGTCTGTAAAAAAATTAAGATTAAAAACTAATTGTCTGTACATATATTATCCTGAAATTATAAATTTGAATTATCATAAATCAACCTTTTACAATGTTCCAGGTCACATGGGTTGAGCATATCGAGGCTGATGACACATTAATTCACACCTTTTACAAGGCCTTTGTAAATTCCAGCCTTGCATTTGCAGCAAAGCGTTGGATTTCTATTTTGGATAGACAATGTGAACGATTAGCAAGTGTAGAAGCCACAAATTCACCCCAAAATAACATTACTCATACGCGTAACTACATGACTATCCTTTTTCAATGATGTGAAAAAATCCATTTTCAATAAGTTCTTGAATTCAAATGCTCAAACTCACATTATAATATAATCATTGCCTTTACAATGTCAACAGATAAAGAGAGAAGAAAAAGCGTGTTGAAGCTTGGGGAAAGAATGATAATAAACTATATTTCAGGAGTGAGTGGAACAACAAAACACCAATGGACAACTGTAACAGGAAGTGGCTATAATATTAACGATCTTCAAGTCATGACTAGGAAGAGCATAAACGATCCAGTGAGACCACGAGGCCTTGTGTTGTGCGCTTCAACTTCCATCAGGCTACCCGTTCTACCAAAAAATGTGTTTGATTTCCTCCGGAATGAAAACACAAGGGGCAAGGTACCACTCACAATATATTTATGGGCAGTTTATATAATCTTTGGCACAATTTTCTCAAACTTCATGAATTTTTTATTCATAAAGATCAGCCAATCATTTTTTAATATTTAGAATTTTTTTTAATAGTAATATCATTGGATTATTATAGTGGGATGTTCTATCGAATGGGGTTACTAATCAAGAAGTTACTCATATTGCAAATGGAACGGAATAGGCAATTCGGTCTCCATATTGAGAGTCAATGTAAGGAAATTTATAGTATGTTTGGTCAAACTATTAAAATCCACTTATTTTGAATAGTGATTTATGATAACTACATTAATTAATATCATATGGATTCATATGATATTAATTAGTGTGATTGAAGAAAAGAATTAACGTGCGAATTTCAATCATTGGCTCATGAATTGCAGAGTCCAAATCCAGCTCAAAACAATATGTTGATAGTTCAAGAGAGCATCACTAATCCAACGAGGTCATTTATTGTTTATGCGCCTATTGATATTCTTTCAATAGGCATGGTATTATGTGGTGGGAATCCCGATGGTGTTTCGCTAATACCTTCTGGATTTTCTATATTCCCTGATGGGCCCTCAGGTAGTACAAACTACGAAATTTCTGATTATAGTGGATCATTCCTTACTGTCGCATTCCAGATTTTGGTAGATAATGTATCCACTGCAAATATTTCTCCTCAATCTGTTGCTGCCGTCAATAAACTCATGTTTTGCACCATCGACAAGATCAAGGATGCTCTCTTTCTCAATTTTTAAAGCTTGTCAGACGGTAAGTATATACTTCATAAAAAATTAAAAAAGAGTTTATGATTTATTACTTTGAAGAAAGATCTAAAATGAATTAGGTTTTTTTTATTAATATTTTTATGTTTGCTGTTTTTTCTTTGTTGGTTGCAGTTGTGTAGGGGAGGGAGCAATAGAGAAGAAGTTGATAAAGGGAGGACAAAATATTTCATAGTGAATATAAATTTATTTTAGTTATCATGTATTAAATTGTCTTTATACACTTTTAGTGACCCATGTTTTGGGGATGACTGATTGACGAATTTATTTTCATCCCAAAATATCTTTTGTGATGAAATTTGATTTATTAGCAACAAATTAATTTGTCATTGTTCATAATCAAATTTGTTGTGAACTCGTGGGGTTTAAGGGTTTTGTCAAAATCTACAAGGATATTTGGTGGAAAAATGATTCTTATCTGGGTGACGCGAGCATCGATGAGGTGAGAAGTTATAATGAGATTATATATAACTAAAAGGTAAATTATATGTTAAGATAGTGCAAAGTACTGAACTTTAAGTTTATTTTATGAAGAATAGTAAGAATTTGTTGTAGTTTTGTGTCATTGTCTTAATGGTTATATGCTACGTCTTCAATCTGAATATCACTGCTACTCTAAGCATATATCTCGAGTATAACCATGCAAGATAAGGACGTAAAGTTTCTGCAAAATTTGATAACTTTTGACATTGTTAGCCGATAGATTACTGATATTACTAGAACCAAATACAACTATTAGTAAGAAAACTAAATAGTAAATGAGTGACATAGTTGATACTTTTGTGTTAAATTTAAGACTTTGGTCTTTGTAATATGAGGGCACATTGCCTGAAGAATAAGTCTAGCACTTCTCGTCTGAGCATGGCGATGAGCTCATTGGGTTTAAGGTTTTTTTCCAAAATTTACAACTAGATTTGGAAGAGAAATGATTCTCATTTGGGTGACACGATGATTGATTAGGTGGGAGTAAATATGCTAAGATAGTGCAAAGTACTCAACTTTGGTTCATTTTATGGTGAATGGTCAAAATTGTACTAACCTTTTGTTTTTTCAGTACCCTGTGTTTTTTCTCGTATAAGTAGTCACCCCTTACTGGTTGTTTGAAAAAATCATAACAAACCCAAAGCAAACAAAACTTTGCAGATGACTGCAGTGAGCATGTGGTGGTTCATAACAACATTAGCCATTACTTCTTTCATTTGTTCCCCTGTTTATGCTTATGATAACAACCCTCTACAGGACATATGTGTTGCAGTTAATGAATCTCAGGCCTTAGGTTAATCGTCTTCTATAATACTGACATATGCTTAGCTTCATTTTATTTCACCTGTGCAGTTTTCGTGAATGGAAAGATTGGCAAAGACCCAAAGCTTGTAATAGTGCACGTATATTGTGCACGAAACAACACTAGCTTCAAATTAGGATTTCAGTTTATTTAGGAGTTAAGCCTTCAGTTAGGATTGCTCACGTAACTTAATCTATTTTCTAGGAGTCAGCTTTGCACAATCTATTGAGTTTGATGTGTATATAAACTCCATTGGAGTCTTATTAATGAATATACTATTTTCATTCTACTTTTCTAAACTTATAGCTTGCAACAGCAGATGATTTCTTTTTTACAAGTTTTAATGTTAGTGGAAATGCAATGCCCCCGTTTGGTTCTACTAAAATGTTTGTGCATGTAAACAACATGCCTGGACTTAACACTCTTGGTATCTCTATTGCTCGCGCTGACTTGGAACCACATGGTCTTGTTCCACTTCACCATCACCCTCGAGCTACTGAGCTGATAACTATCCTGGAGGGCACTGTTTATGCAGGATCTCTTGTCCCTGATGCTGCAAACTTTTTGAGAGTCGCCTCTTCTCCAAAATCTTGAATCCTGGCGATGTATTTGTGATCCCAATAGGTCTAATTCGCTTCCGGTATAATGGAAGAAGTTCTTGCAGAAGGCTTCAAGCTTAATAAGACAGAGATTGCAGAACTTCAAAAAAAATTCTCTTAGGATATTGATTCTGTGTTTTATGTAAGTTGTTTGCAGCGGTTTAGTTGCTCACCATCGTCTCATGAAAGTGTTGGAATAATAATTTTCTGTAATAAATATTGGTCGACGTTGTATTTGGAGTGAACTTATAATTCATTCATGAAAGCTGACATTTTCCCTAGTTTTCTTTTGTACTTAGTATCAGTACATCACACACACTGAGTAGGCATCATAGATCGACCTAGATTAGATCCACATAAAACATCACAAAATCAACTGGAACAATAGATTGAATTGTTTTGCCATGTCGCAAAGACCATCTCAGATATATTCATGTAATTTTATTTGTTGAGCTTGTTCCTCTAGCCAGGAATGATTCACTATTTCTTCTTAATCAAAACTCTCTACTTGCAGGAACTCGCTCTTTTATTTTATTTGGGGTTCATCCTTAATATTGTCTAAGTTTGTAACTTGTTAAGCATTAGAAGCTTCAGCCTACATCTCTGTGAGCTTGACATTAATCTCTTTCAATGTTTTTTGTTGTTCTATTGACCTCTCTCTCACCATTGCATAGTTCTTCTCTAGATGCTTCAGCATATCAACAATTTCCAACAGTATTGCCCCCATCCCTTCATTACTTAATTCTATCAGCATCACAAGTAACAAAAAAATTATCAAAAAAGGGGATTGTGGGAGGGGAATAAGATTTAGGATAACCATTTCAATGGTCAACTTGAGTTCTTGACCACCACACTTATTATAAATATTTCACTCAAAGGATTAAGGAGATGCACACTACCCATTCCCGGAAATATTATATTTTGCCACAAATAGGGTCCTCCGTAATTTAGACAAGGATCACTGTATCAAGAATATGCATTATTCAATCAATTTAAATTCCCCGATATCATGTCAACAATGATAAAAAAGTACTAATATATGACAGTCCTCCTTTACCCCTTTGTTGTCCTTGTCCACGGTAATGATTGCCACACCCTCGTCCTTGTGAATTTTGGGTCACAAAGGCCATGACTGGATCAATCAAAGTTGGTGCTTCCTGCTCGTCTCCATCTTCTCTCATTTCAAGTCCCCTAAGGTCATTAAACAAAATGTTTAAATGTGGGATAAGGAGCCTTACTTAACATAACAGTTCGAAGGTGTCTTATATTTGCTTCCAAGATCTCTAGCAAAATTAATAACTTTCCTCTCTTCATCTAAAGGTTTGAGTATAGCCATGAGGTTATCACAAATTCCTTTAAATTACTTTAGGTATTCATCTATGGATTTCGTTCCCAGCTTCATGCTCTGAAGTTGTTTCTTCAATTGAAACTCCTTATCCTTGCTTGCTTGTAGATAAGTATAATTCTTTATCGTTCATATTCATCTCCTCATTTGTAAGGGTATTTCAAAGTCATTGTTCATTTTAGAAATCGTGTTTAAAAATCATTATTCGAGTTTCAATTTCAAACCTATAGTTAGGGAAAATCACATTAAAATCATTGTTCAAATTTCAGTTCAACAACTCCTACATATAGAGTAACTCATGTGCACATACATATATCATAGAATAAAAACAATATGAAGACTTGACACGAGCTTGTCCTGCAAGCCTATAAAACCTCGCTAAAAATATCTTTATGATCAAACTAGGTTTTGAAAGCAGCTATGCGTCAAATCTCATTAATTAGAACTTTGATCGAATTCTACAATCTCCACCCTCATCATGAAGAAACAAGGGTGATTACTTACTAAATCTATGTTTACTTTAGTGACTCAATAAGCCGTTCTTATGGTCTGGTGATTTCTTACTAAATCTAAATGAAGAAAACTAAATAACATTTTAAATTTTTGAAGGTAAGTAAATTCAAATATTTTCAATATCTAAGTGATTGATGTATTGTGTACTCTTAATTCATTTTACATATCAATTAACTTTTCACCTCTCAACAATTTGTATTGTAGGTAATTGTTATAAGGCTTAATACAGGAGTAGGTGAGAAAGAAGTTAGGACTGGATGTTGGAAGAACTGTTCATGGGTGATTGGAAGATGGAATTTGCAAGATTGTGTAATTATGCTGACATGATAAAACATACTGAAAATATTTTCAACATTTTAGAGAGAGAAGCTCTCCCTTCTATCTTAACTTCCCTTTCCTACTCCTAAATATCTCCCTTCCAAATTTAACACTTCTAGCACACCAGCAAGCGCCGAAGATTGCAGTGACTACACGTCTACACCCCCAAAGCCCTCCCTACCCGGCATACCACCAAAACCATCCGATTCAATCCCTATGAATCTGGATACATCATTACCCAAAACATCCTTTAAACAATAATTACTCACACCCTACTCCACCATATCAGGGCCTGTTAATACAATTGCAGATCAGTCTTCCAATGGGTTGCTGATGGAAAATGATCCTGGCAAAGATGTCGATGATGACGACACCATCACTCTACTGAAGACAAAAATAGGTTGTATCTTCCTTGGAAATTCTCTGTTATTATCAAATTATTTGGAAAGCGTATGAGTCATCAGTTATTAAATCAAGACTGACTGATCTTTGGAATGTTTCTGAAGAATTACTGTAGGTTGATTTGGGATTTGACTACTTCATAGTGAAATTCCTTAAGGAGGAAAGTATGAAAAAAACCTTCATAACAAGTTGTGTTTTATCAATGACTTCTTTCTGTCAATTAGAAATGACAGCCTAATTTTGTAGCCTCTGAGGCAAAAATTACCTCATCGGTTGTTTGGGTTCGATTACCGAAACTTCGTACTGAGTTCTATGATATAACCATTTTATCTAGGATTGGATCTAAGCTTGGTCGTCTCTGCAACCTTAAGGGGAAGATATGCTCGTATATGTATTGAGTTACCGATGGGAAACCCAGTTAAAACCCACATTACCATAGGACGACATAAACAAAACTTTTGTATGAAGGAGCAGATATTTTATGCAAATCATGTGGCAGAGTAGGACATACCCAATTAAATTGTGTCTATATGATAAAGAGACAACCCATAAAACTTGAGCAGGAACAAGAATCTCCAACTCCGTCACTTCCACGCCATGATGATAATGTCTGGCAAACAGTTGTGTTCCAAAAGCGATTAAATCAAAATAGATCCCCACCGACCAACGCACATAGCCCGTCGGCAAGGAGACAACAAATGGAATAAGGTATAAATGTTAAATTGTATCATGTCACCACCGACAAGTATCTTGACTCCCAAACCTTTACTTACAAAGAAAAAGTTATTTCTAGCTCGTCAGCTAAACCTGTTGTGCATACTTACAATAACTTGATTGCTGGTGATAATAACAACAAAGGCCAGACTAAATTATTAGTGGAAGATACGAGGCTAGTGAAAGTTAGCATAGCTTCCAAAAACACTACTGCGATAGCTCAAAATGGCAGCACTATTTCATATATTGTTGTAGATCAAAGTATGGATGAATCCTCTTCTCTTGATATCGAATCACAAGAAAACGCATCCATGCCCTCATTAATTACTACCCCAAATGATATCCATATGCAAACTACTACTTCCACTGTAGTAGTAGAATGTGAAAATTCCAACAATAAAGGGAAAAAACATTTTCTCCAAGTTCTAATCTTGAATTCAAACTGGGAACTTCTATTAGTATTGGTACTGATAGCAGACCTTTACGATGTTGCCAAAACACCCCAAGTAAGACTTCAATCAGACGCCCGAAACCAAAAATTTCCTAGGAGGAGCAATCTCTTTTAAATACCCCATCAAATGAACTTTATCCTCTTTATAACTATATGACCAACACACAATCAAATGGGGTAGTGAATCTTGATCAATCCTCTTCAAGTTCTGATTCTCCAAGTAGTTCCAATGATCTTATTAACACTTTTCATATTAAATTCAAAAACTACCACAATGTCCATAGTACAATTGATTCTACCAACAAGAGATCGACTAAGCGGACTAGCACAGGAAACATGGTAACCAACACCTATAATAATAGCGACACTAGAACTAGGGATAAACATGGGGGAACAAATCATAGAACAAGACAATCAAAGGGTTCTAAGCAACTTAAACTTTATTAAGAATCTACGAAAAAAGTATGCTTTGCTCATACCAATGAACCCACCTCGGATATTATGAGCTCCCAAATTAACCAAAGGGAGACAATCTCGGGTCTTAACACTATAGTTGACTCATGACTTCCATATGGAAGAATCCCCAACCAACTTGAACCCATTTTATGAATTACCTTGTATGGAATATTAGGGGGGTTAACAATGGAGAGTCCAAAAGGCACTGGAAGTTACTGTTGTAAATTCACAAACCAACTCTAGTCGTTCTTTTGGAAACTAAAATGCAAGACCACAAAGACCTAGTAGAGGATTTAAGGTTTACCAATTACGTAGAGGTTCCTTCCATAGGACGCTCAGGTGGTATAGTTATGATGTGGATGGATGATCTACTTAGATCTAAGGAAATTACAAAAACTACTCAGGAGATTCTTGTGAGGATATATGTATGCTCCGAACCTACCTTATGGCTATTTAGTGCTATCTACGCGAGTGATTCCTTTGAAAATAGGAAAAATCTGTGGAATAATCTCAAAACTATCTCTAACTCTTACAATGATAGCTGGCTTTGTTGGTGGTGATTTTAATGATATTTTGAAAGACTTGGAGAAGTTTGGAGGTAACACTACTAATAATTCTCACACTAGTTGTTTTTGGGACCGGTTGAATCATTGTAAGTTAGTAGATTTAGAATTTAAAGGGAGCAAATTTACTTGGACCAATAAAAGATATAGAAATAAATGCTCTTATACTTGAAAGGTTGGATAGATGTTTGTCCAATGACTCTTGGATCAACATGAATCCTGTCTTTACTATTACAAACCTTCCCCACACCCATTCAGACCATTCACCTTTGCTTATTACTCTATTCCAGGATTATGGAAATAAGGCACCCAAGCCCTTCAAATTTGAGAAGATGTGGTGTCGACATCCAGAGTTTTTGGATATTGTTCAAAATAGGTGGAGGGATAATCCTAGCTTAGATAGAGCTACAAAAGAGTTTTGCCAGGTAACTATGCATAGAATTTTAAGACTAGAGGATGACTTCTGGAAAATGAAGTCGAGGATTAATTAGGTTAGTGAAGATAATATGAATACTAGGTTTTGTCCTACATCAACCCTAAATAGAAGAAAAAGAAATAGGATTTTGTGTTTAAAGGATTAGGGGGGCAATTAGATTCATGACCAAAATATGATTAGAAGCAACATATCTCTTATTTTAAGGATATTTTCACTTCTAGCCATATAGGTGTCCAACTTAGGGTTTCTGATAATACTAGGGAGCAAAACATTCTTACTCATTGTGACTACAACCATCTCAAGGCCCCATTAAAGGACTCCAAAGTCCTAGCCGACATTAAGTCTTTCAAGCCCTTCAAAGCCCCTGGCCGGGATGGTCTACGCCCTTTCTTCTACCAGAAATATTTACATTTTGTTGGGCCCTCTGTCATTAAGTATTGTCAAAAAGTGTTTGAATGTTACACTATTAGTCCGGAAATGAACAAAAATTATCTTAGTCTCATCCCTAAATGCATCAATGCCTCAAATATGATTAACTTTAGACCTATTGGGCTCTGCAACACCATGTATAAAACAATTACAAAAATTATCGTCAATAGAATCAAACCTATATTAGACAAAATTATTAGTCCTAATCAAGTCAGCTTCCTAAAAAATAGGAGGGCGGTTGATAATGCAATTATTTTTCAAGAAGTTATTAGCCATTTTCAAAAGCTGAAGGGTAAGACTATATGCCAACATGATCCTTAAGATTGAGAAAAAACATTCAACCAAATGGAGTGGTCATTCATTAGAGATACTCTTATATTTTTTAAACTTACCTAACAATATGATCAAGCTTATTTTATCTTGCATTAGCACTAGCCCCATCTCCATTTTAACTAATGGTTTGAGCACCGACCTTTTTAGCCCCTCCTGAGGAATAAGACAAGGGGATCCTATGTCCCCCAATATCTTTATTGTTTGTATGGAAATACATTCTAGAAGCATCGATCAACAAGTATCCTGTAGTAATTGGTTTCCATTAAAATAGGTAGAAGTGGGCCAAAACTATCACACCTCTTCTTCGCAGATGACCTCAAACTTATGGCAAGAGGAAACACCAAGACTATATTGAATACTCTTGTGGACTTTAATCAATCTTATGGCCAAAACATCAATGTTGCCAAGTCAAAAGTAATATTCAGCTCCAATTGTAAGCTAGAAGTTATCTCCAATCTCTCATCCATTTTATCAATCCAACGCACTGATAACTTTGGGAAATATCTTGGTTTTCTCATCTTTCACAAAAGACCTACTCATAGTGATTTTCAATTCATTATAGATAATTTAAACTCTAAACTTGCTGGTTGGAAGACGAAATTTTTGAATATCGCTGGTCGCACTACTCTTGCTAAAGCTTCCCTATGTAGCACACCGAATCATGTAATGCAATACATTAGTCTTCCTCGTAAAATAACCAACCAAATCGATAGGCTTCACAGGAACTTTGTTTGGGGTACTACCAACACCAAAAAAAAACTTCATCTTGTGAGTTGGGGCACCATTACAAAACCTCAAGACGAAGGAGGGCTTGCCACGCATAAGGCAGAAGTCAAGAATAGTGCCATGCATGCTTGCCTGGCATGGAGGCTTTTCAAGAATCCTAAAACTACATGGGCTAATGTCCATATCTCGAAATATTGCACTCCTAACATATCACCTTGAGTTAATTCATCATCCCCCTGGAAGTGTATTCTTAATGGATGGAAAACTTGTAACAAAGCTACCTCATGGGTCGTCAATAACGGTTGTTCATGATATTTGGATACCTTTTCATAATAACATTAGAAGTTGTATTCAAGGTCTTCTAAATCGAGATGAGGAAAATATTAAGATCAAAGACCTTTTCATCAATGGTATTTGGAATTTTAATAGATTATCCTTCTCCTTACCCCTGTCCCTCATTTTTCCTATTCAAATACTTATGTCCCTGGCACGAGCTCCATTAATGATAAACTCGTGTGGCATCTAACTTCGGATGGTCTATTCACAGCAAAATCTGCTTACTCGTTCTTAGACTCCAAAGAGGATAACTCTGTTTCACAACAGTAACAATAATTTCAATGGGATTTGGAAGATTAAGGCTCCAAATAAGATTAAGTTCTTCATTTGGTTCCTCCACCTCAACATATTACCTACTAACAAATATCTTAACTTTATTGGTATGAATATTCTCCTGCTTGCACATTCTGCGGGAGTGCAAATGAAACCATTAACCATATTATTTTTGATTGCTGTAGTGTAAGAATATTCTGGAAAACAATCATCCAAAATAGCTCTAATCCCACTCCACTCAACAATATCATCTTTTCTTTTGATGAATGGTGTAACACCTGGAATTTAATTAAGAACTGTCCCTTTACAACTTCTTATCTCGGAAAGAACTTATTCCATTTTGTTTATGGCATATTTGGTTAGCTAGAAATGACAATCTCTTTAACAAGAAAAAGGCACCCATCAATACTTATGATACCATCACAAAAGCTACTGAATAAGCTCTTTTGAGGGGCATACCATGTCAACATGTTGTTTTGACATATCAACATGCAGGCCAAAAACCTAAAGATCATATCATGCATTGGTATAGAAAAGATACTTTCATAAAGGCTTATAACTACCTTATCCATCCAGTACTTAACATGAAAATGTGGCCTCACACTAGTGATATAGTGATTGAGCCTCCTGAACCAATGACTAGTGATATAGTGATTGAGCAAAGAATGAGACCAAAAAGAAGTATGGAAAGTTGTCCAGGAAAGGAGTAAAAATGACTTGCTCCAAGTGTCATCATCAACAAGGCCACAACAAAAAAGTCTGTAAAATCATGTAATACATTCTTTCATTCTTTCAATTCAATAAAAAAATACAATATAATTTTTTATGGACAATTAAATCTACTGAAAATGGATCAGCCTGGAAGCTCAAGTCAACTTGCAAGCTCTAGCCAACTTGGAAGCATATGTCAGCCTGGAAGCTCAAGCCAACCTACAAGCTCTAGCTAGCCACCAAGCACTTGTAGACAATCATGACATGTTAACTCAAGCCAACAATTAACTTCAATCTGTGATGATACCTCAACTGTTAGAAAAGTTCAACAAGCTTGAAAAGGTAGGGGGAGAGGAGGTGTATGAATTCGGTCAACAAGCCGGAAGAGGCTGGAAAAGGAGGTGTATCCAGTCAATAAGCTGGGAAAGGAAGTGGAGCATCAACATCAACACATAAAAGGTCTAGGACGGTAGGATTTTGCATCTAGCCTAATAATATGACTGGTAGACAAACATTAAATGTAAGTGTATAGACAACTTCAAGTATTTATTACTCTACTTTGATAATACATATTTTAGTTCCTTGTATGCAGCCTGGTACAATAGGTGAAAGAGTTGTTACTCTAGAAGTTTTTAAGTGTATAGCTCCAATAAACATTGATATCGATTATAAGCCTCGTGGACTGAAATGGAAGGGTAGAGATGTTGTCATCACTCCACAATTATTACAATGTATGAGTCAGTCCAAAAGAGATCAGTTTGCACCATCTGGTACAATAGGAGCAAGAGACATTTGATCTTATTAATTTAGGGCTTGTTTAATTTTGAATGTGTAATTTAAGCAAAAAAAAACCATTGAAATTAACTGCTTTTAATATGTTTGGGTGTTTTTGACATACACTCAATAGTGGTTTAAATGTGGATGGTCTATGTTTTACATGTTCATTTCATTTTGTGTGCAAATTGGTTGATTAGTTACACTTTTTGTGGATGATTTATGCTTGTCTAAAGATCAATTCAAATATTGTTCATTTAGTATTATTATATTGTTGATCAATGGTTACCATGGTGCGATCTATATTATTGCTGTTCGGAGGTCAATAAGAGAAAGAAAAACAGTGGAGAATACAAAACAAAAATAGGAGAGACTAATACATAACTTATCTTCATTCCTTCACACAGAATTAGTACAATAGAAACGCAAACCAAACCAAACCAAATTAAGATAACCCCCAAAAAGATATCCAATCAAAATTTAGCATACACTACACTGTTGCTAAAAATATTTCCATCACTCCTAAGACTACTAATATATATATATATTTCCATATAGCCAAAATCACAAGTGCAACAATACATATGATCCTTATTTTTCTTGCCCACTTCTTCTCTTACTCAAATGTTTTGACTCTTTTCAATAGAGCCTATATAACGTTTTTTGCTTGAGGAGCTATTTAATCATTGTACCATCAAAAATAAAAGCATCCAACTCTTATCTACAAAAATTACCAAAATAATTGAACTATAATTAGAGGTATTTTTTGTCAGAATTAGACAAAAATGATAACAAGCTTACCTTTGTATTTTTGAAACAAAGGAACTGGCGTCTTGTGTTAAGTTGTGCCCATGAGGTCTTCAATTCAACATTAACCCCATATCGACAAAACATAGTTGCATTTTAAGAAGATGAAATTGACAAATTCGACATTGATACTAATATTCCTTCGTTGTGGAGAAGATGAAAAAAATAACTTTGATTCAATTAAGAAAATATTTTTAGATGAAAGAAGAATTTTTTTTTATCTCCAACGGTAGCAATGGTTAGAGGTGGAGAGATAGATAGATAGATAGAGAGAGAGAGAGATAGAGAGAGAAATGAGAAATAAAAAGGGGGAAGAAATTAGGGTTGAATAGATAAAAAGGGGAAGAAATATTACAGCCGACATACACATCAACAATTATTTCTCATATTCACGCGCTCACAAAAAGTGAAGACACGATATGTGCCAAGTCAGTCAGGTGTGTCTGATAGACACACTTTTTGAGGGGTTTAGGTGTTCGATAGGAAGACGGCCTTATTGAGGTATCTAAAAGGAAAAACCGTGCAAGTTCAGGGAACCGCTTATGTATTAAACCTTGTAATAAAATTGTCATGATCCAAAATCACAAATCGTGATGGCACCTATGTTCCCAATCAATAGGTAAGCCAACCCAACACTTTTACCAATTCAATATAAATATGGGAAAAGTAAGTGACAAGGAGAATGTATCAAACACGAAGTCTTTCCAAAATATAAATTTTGGAAAACTAAAATACCACCAAAGATTTTGTGTCATAAGTACAAGAACTTCTATAATAAGATACAAGTCCAAACTAAAATGACAAGTCTAAACGTAAGAAATACTTTTTCTGGATACTAAGACGATATAACAAATTAAGAGATAAATGAAGGTGTGAGCCACTGAATAACCAAACAGCTCACCACAACTTCAAGATGATCCAAACTCAGACTCAAAAGCTTCATGAGGCACGCTCATAATTAAAATTCAATCTGCACCATAAAAGAGTGCAACAAATGTAGTATAGGACAAAACTAGTATGTCTCATAGACCGACAAGGAAGAAGTAGTGACAAGAGTATATAAGAAAATAATCCTTTAATTTTACAAGTCTACATTATACTTATCAGCCAAGTTTCATCAAAGAGGGATAATCAAATGTCACGTAAAGTTCAAACACTAATGAAATACATAATCAAACAAGAATTAAGGATATAATGAGATGCAATGCAATGCAACACCATGGAATGATATGCCTCAAATGCCAAGTACTCTCTCAACCGTATATACACGATACTTCTCAGAAATACTTTGAGAGTTTGTGACCCATGGGGGACTCGCGAGGTCCATATACCAACACAGATGATTTCCACATGTCTGTGCGAATGATCTCAATGAACTATCATAAAATCAACAATCTCCAGCATGGAGGATCTCCACGTGCCCAACTTATAATCACAAATCGATCTCAACACGGACGATCTCCACATATCAGACCTTTACTCATACTCAATCTCATGTGTTTACATGTGCACAATATAATATCAATACACGGGATGATTATGCATCTCAATTAATCAGATGTCGGTATGACATATAATCACCTCAACTATCACAATATACGGGTTCAACAAAGAAATACAATCACGCAAAAGAAACCAAGTATATAATACATTAGCTAATGTCCATATGCTTTGACATTCTCGAATTACAATCCATCATTCTATAGTAATAAACTTTTTCTTCATAACACCGATACTCGTACCAATGCCCATCACACCATTGGTACGAGACCCCCATTTTTCACCCTTACTCATTGTCTATTTCATTTTTAATCTTTAATTAGAAAAGCATCCATCAACGAAGTCTAGAAAGTCTTAACATACCTCGAATGTCAAACTCATGTCACAAATCCTCAAGATTTTTCCTTCCCTTTTGCAAAGCTTCAGAACATTCCCAAACTATTGAATATACATTATTCGTAAGTAAGAAAATTCAAAGATATCCATATTACTATATGTCTAACCTAGACCCAAAAATCACTCAAATCTGATATAAAGTTCCTAATCCCAATGCCAATTAATGTACCAAGTCTTATATTTCCTTAATTTGAAGCGTATATCAAACAACTCTAATGATATTCATATAATACAATATACCTAATATTTAATTACATATCTCAATATATCAAAACTTGAATCATAATGTGATAACTATTAGAAGAAAATGAAATGAAAAAAACAAGTCGCACATCAATAACTTTAGTCTAAAGTGTAGATTTCCCTAACCTTATTCTTGAATGAATGATCCACACAATATCATCTCAATTCCCCAATGATTAGTCTACAATCACTACGTAATTATTACTCCAATTATTGACAGTCATCACCTATAAATTGCCAAAGTATACTTGCCTTAATTTCCAACCAACAAAAACCACATCTCCTCTAAAAATTCTCTTCCTTAATTTTTCTCACCCTACACTCTACTATTCATACTACCCATCTATGCCACAATTGTAATGATTCGGTTGGTTATTTTTGGTATTTTGTGAAATTTATCATTTTCCCCACCCAATATCGACCTCCAAGTTATTTCTTGATTGAGTTTTGGAAGTTGGTTCCAAACTTTGAATAAAAGTTGGGTTATTGGTAAATTTTGAGTTTGAAAGACTTAAGTTACTTAAAAGTAGTTTTCAGAGTCTTTTAGAGTTTCGAGTGTCAGAATAGAATTCTATCGATTCCATTAGTTCCGAAATATGGAATTTGATCCGTGAGAGTTGTCATTTTCTGATGCTAAATCTTTTTTAGGATTTGAGGTCCTAAGTTGTGAAATTATGTAATTTTAGCCTTGGGGTTTAGTTTGGTCAAAATTTAGAATTTGGATGCTCATATCGTTTTGGGGGTTTATTTTAGACCTAGGAGTGGTTCTGGTTGATTTTTTAGAGGTCCCGAGCTTGATTTGGCATTTTTAGGCATTGAGTTAGTTTCTTGTGATTTTCACAAATGTCGGGTCAAGGGGACCTCAGATTCGTATTTTGACGGTTCCATTGAGTCCGAAACGTCAAGTATAATTATTTTGCATATCTAGTTTGTGTGTATGGGGTTCCAAACGAATCCCGAGGGTCGATTTAATGTTTGAGAGTGGACTGGGCTTTTCTGGTGCTGCAGGCCTCACTTTTGCGAAGGTCCTATCGCTTAAGCGACCTGCACTTAAGCAAAGGACATGTCGCTTAAGCGATTTCCTAGTCGCTTTAGTGACATCAAAGAAGGTTTAGACCTACAATTTTGGGGTTTAAGCCCCATTTCACCATTTTTGAGCTTGGAGAATCCTTGGTGGCGATTTTTGAAGGGTTTTTCTGTGCTAGATCATTTGTATAAGCCTTCTTGATCCTAATCCTTCATTTTTCATTGATTAATTATGAGTTTTTAACATCAAAATATGAGATTTTGATTGGAGATTGTGGAGGTTTTCATGAACTCAAGTTCTTAAGCTAAAATGGTGATTTTGAAGTGATTTTAATCCATTTTTCGAAATGGTTTTCTCAAAGGAGTTTATAAAGCCTTGAGTAATGTTTTCAAGTATTAATTTTGGATTCAAACCTCTTTTTTCAAATTGGGGTTTGTGTTGATTAACCCACTTTTCAAGATAATTGGTGTGAGTATTGTGATTTTTTGTAGATGATTATGAATACTTAATCATTTTAGATTGTGTGGCTTTAGAAGTGACTCAGAAAGGGAAGACTCAACTCTTGGAGTGATTAATTGATTGATTTGAGGCAAGTGATCTCTTAAACTTTGCAATTTGGTTGAATTGTTTATTTCTTTCCATTACCTATGTGTTGGGAGTAATCGAGAATGAGGTGAAGGGTTCTTTTGTTCCACTTGATTAATGTAAACCAACAAAAAGTAGGGGCGGGGGAGGGGGGGGGGAATGAAATGGCTTCTTGATGATAATGTCAAATTGTGAATTGCCTTGTTGTGACCCTACTTGATTGGTTGGTGAATTGCTTGAATGCATGATAGTGGACTTGTGGATGAACAACGTGATGAGGCACTTGATGAAAGCCGAGGGGAAATGGTTCCGGATAATGTTGTAAATGACAAAGGGAAATGGTTCCGGCAAGTGATTAATGTGAAAGTCGAAGGGAAATGGTTCCGGCTAGTGATATAAATGCCGAAGGGGAATGGTTCTGGCAAGTGCTATTTTATGATAAAAAATGAAGGGAAATAGTTCTGGCTAGTGATCTAAATGCTGAAGGGAAATGGTTTCGGCAAGTGAAATAATTTGAAAGCCGAAGGGAAATGGTTCAGGCTAGTGACATTGTGCCGAAGGAAATTGGTTTGGGTCAATGTTGACGTTGTGATTAATCTACTTGATGCATATGTTTGACTTACTTGATGCATATGATTGAGCTATTTGATGTGTTCGATTGATTTTCTTGATATGTGAGTCTAACATGTTGCTATTGAGATTGAAATGCTTTGTACTTGAGAGTATTGTTTGGTACTTTTTGGTTTTTGAATTGTGATTGTTGATCTTGAGCCTTTAGCTTGTTTATTGTAGAACTGCTAGGTTGGGCTGATTTATGTGCAGGTTGTAGTTTGTGGAGGTTCGGTAGGGATGGAAAGGAGTAATCGATTTAGCTAGGTTGCCTAGATTATTAGGTTGCTTGCTAGGTACCGTGTTGGTACTATTCATTCCTTGCTTCTACACTTGTGTAGGTTCTGAGCCTGGACATGTGTGATCTCTCTTTTCCTGATTTTTTAGGCTTGTTAAGGACTAATGAGGTAGCTGTTTGTCACTTCGGCGAGCCCTTCTGCTTCCTTTTTCTTTAAGCTTTGTTCTACTTGAGAAACAAAGACTGAGACTTGTATTTATTTTTAAAATTGGTTTATGCTTTAAAGGCTTGTACACATGACAACCAAGTTTTGGGGGGTTGTTTAGAATGAATAAGTTTTCCGCCTTTGTCTTGTTCTTACTTTATTTATTTTTGGCTTTTCTTTCATCTTTGTTGGGTTGAGGCTGACTTGTCTTGGTGGGAAACGACAAGTGCCATCACGTCTTTTGTTGAATCATAACAAATGGTATCAGAGCCCAGGTTCATAGGTCTCACGTGTGTACAAGCCAAATCTACGTAGAGTCTTATGGATCGGGATCTATACTTATCTTCGAGAGGCTATGAAGACTATTGGAAACTTCCTTTTGTTCATTCTTCCTTATCGTACGTAGTTGCCTTCGATGTGCTGAGTTGTTGCGTGTTGTTTTGGCAGATGCTGAGGACTAGAGCTTCTGTTTCCTATGGTAGATTAGGGGCAGTCCCCGAGGTAGTTGTTGAGACCCCAGCTAGGGGTAGAGGTAGGGCCTAAACTAGAGGCCGTGCTCATGGAGTAGCACCGGCTAGAGGTCGTGCCCGTGGAGCGGCACCAGCCAGAGCCAGAGGTAGAGATGCTTCTCCTGAGCCACAGGTTAAGGTTGCTAAGGACCAGGTTCCTTCAGGATTTGGAGCTTTCTTGTTTCAGGAGACTTTGTTGCGGATGCTTGGTGTAATGGAGAACTTCTTTCAGGGTGGTGCGACTGGTACACCATATGGTTCTCAGGCTGGATTAGGAGCACAGACTCTAGGTCAGAAGCAGACTCCGGGTATTCAGGATCAGGTGGGTCAGCCACTAGTGGTACGACACCGGTTGTGGGTGTTCAGATTGTTGCTGATGTTATTCTGATGAAAACTGAGCAGCAGTGCTATGAGAGGTTTCAGAAGATGAAACCACCCCAGTTTCAGGGTGGTAAGAGCGAGGATGCTCATGAGTTCTTGACTTTATGCCATGAGATTCTTGAGGTAGTGGGTATGGTGGATGCTCAAGGTTTTTGTTTTGTTGCATTTCAGCTGCATGGATGTACTAGAGAGTTGTAGAGGACTCTTGGGAGGTCTAGACCAGTTGGGTCTCCCTCAATTGAGTGGGATATATTCTTTGAGCTTTCTTTGCATGCTATAACTATTGTTCCTGATGAGGTAGGGAAAATTTGCAGGTTTGTGAGAGGGTTGTCTTTTTCTACCAGATCGTATGTGTTTTGAGCAGCCAGAGAGGAGGCTTCCTTCCAGTCCATTGTGAGCGTCGCCAAGTAGGCGGAGTTGATGCTTTTAGAGGAGTTTGGAGAGCCCAAGAAAGCCCGTTCTTCTGGTCAATTTTCTGGTGCCTCATCTGGAGGCAAGGGTTCACACTGAGGCACTAGCTCCTTTCAGCACCTTGGACCGATGCATGGATCTACGCCAATAGTTGAGGATGGGTAGTCAGCCTGATGATCTTATGGTTCTAGCCATAGTGGTCATGGTAGCTCATCAAGTTTGTAGTAGCAGTTATCCGTGCTGAGATCTTGTTATGGTTATGGGGATCCAGGTCATATGATTTAGCAGTGTCCTCTACAGACTCACTCTGGACCCCAGCATACTTATTCAGCTGCTCCAACTAGAGATTCAGTGCCTTCGGCCAAGGGTCAAGAGAGAGATCAGTCTGGTATTGGTGGCAAGACTTCTGGTAGGGGTGCTACAGCTCCACAGGGTGGAGGATGGGGTTCTACTCAGATTACAGGTGGCCAGGATTGCTAGTGTTATGCTTTTTCAGGGAGACCTGAGGCTGAGACTTCTGATGCTGTGATCACAGGTATGGTCCCAATTTGCCATCGACCTGTGTCTATATTGTTCGATCCAGGGTCTAGTTTCTCATATGTGTCTACCTATTTTGCTGCTGGGTTTGATATAATGTCTGATTGCATGCCTATGCCTATTGATTTTTCTACTTTAGTGGGTGAATCCTTAGTGGTGGATCGAGTGTATCGATCATGCCTTGTTTCTTTGACTGGGTATGATACTTGGGTAGACTTGATCATTTTGGAGATGGTAGACTTTAATGTTATTTTGGGTATGGATTAGCTCTCCCCGCATCATGTGATTCTTGATTGTTTTGCTAAGACTGTGAACTTAGCAATGCTAGGTGTCCCGAGAGTTGAGTGGATGGGTGCTAATAGTTCTTACCCTAGCAAAGTTATCTCCTTGATTCGAGCTCAGAGATTGGTTGATAGAGGGTGTTTGTCCTATTTGGCTTTCCTCCGGGATACTAGTGTTGAGCCACTTTCCATGGATTTTGTGCCCGTGGTTAGATAGTTTTCAGATGTGTTTCCTACTGATCTTCAAGGTTTTCCTCCAGAGAGGGATATTGATTTTGCCATTGACTTGGAGCCGGGCACCAAGCCCATCTTTATTTCTCTTTATCGAATACCTCCAGCTGAATTGAAGGATCAGTTACGGGATTTGTTGAGTAAGGGGTTCATTCGTCGTAGTGTTTCTCTGTGCGGTGCTCCTATGTTGTTTGTGAGGAAGAAGGATAGATCCATGAGGATGTGTATCGATTATCGGCAGTTGAACAAGGTAACAGTGGAGAACAAATATACTCTTCCTCGTATTGATGACTTGTTTGATCAGCTTCATGGTGCATCTCTATTTTCTAAGATTGACTTGAGATCCGGCTATTATCAGCTAAAGATTAAGGTATCGGATATCCCTAAGACAACTTTCAGGACTTGTTATGGGCACTATGAGTTTTGTGATGTCTTTCGGTTTGACTGATGCCCCTTCAGTGTTCATGAAGTTGATGAATGGGTGTTTTGACCTTATTTGGACTCCTTTGTGATAGTCTTCATTGATGACATCTTGGTGTACTCCAAGACTGAAGAGGATCATGATCGACATTTGAGGATTGTGCTCCAGAGATTGAGGGAAGAGAAACTTTATGCCAAGTTCTCAAAGTGCAAGTTTTGACTTGATTCAATTGCATTTCTAGGACAAGTGGTGTCCAGGGAGGGTATTAGGGTGGACTAACCAAGATTGAGGCAGTTAGAGGTTGGACCAGGCCTACTTCAGTCACAGAGATTTAGAGTTTTGTAGGACTTACTGGTTACTACAGACGATTTGTTAAGAGCTTCTCCACTATTGCATCTCATTTGACTGGATTGACTCGACAGAGTGTGAGCTTCCAGTGGTCTGATGAGTATGAGGTGAGTTTCCAAAAGCTCAAGACCGTTTTGACTTTAGCCCTTGTTTTGACTTTACCCGAGAAGGGTGTAGACTCCACCGTTTATTTTGATGTTTCTAGTGTTGGGTTAGGGGGTTTTCTGATGCAGAAAGGCAAGGTGATTGCTTATGCTTCTAGACAGTTGAATACCTATGAGAAGAACTACCCGACCCATGATCTTGAGTTGGCAGCTGTGGTGTTTGTACTTAAGCTATGGAGGCATTATCTTTATGGGGTGAATTGTGAGGTCTTCATTGATCATCATAGTCTTCAATACATCTTTAGTCAGAGGGATCTGAACCTGAGGCAGCATAGATGGCTTGAGCTACCGAAGGACTATGACATCACTATATTATATCATCTAGGGAAGGCCAATATGGTGGCCGATGGTTTGAGTAGGAAGACTTTGATTATGGGAGGCTTGCAGATATCAATGCTGAGGAGAGACCATTGGCAAGAGATGTTTCGAGGTTAGCCAACAGTCTTGTACGATTACAAATTTCTCAGGAGACGGGTGGTTTGATTGCTTTTATTCAGGGGCGTTCTTCCTTAGTTGAGTAGATCCGTGACCACCAATTTGATAATGAGAAATTATGTCTCATTCGAGAGAAAGTGTTGAGAGGAGAAGCCAATGAGGTTGTCATTGATTCTGATGGTGTCTTGAGGATTGAGGGTAGGATTTGTGTGCGCAAGACGGGTGAGTTGATTAGATTGATTCTTGAGGAGGCCCATTGTTCTCGATATTCTATTCATCATGGAGCAGTGAAGATGTATCATGACCTGAGCCAATATTGTTGGTGGTGTGGCATGAAGAGGGATATTGCATACTTTGTTTCTAGATGTTTGACTTGCCAACAGTTCAAGTGTGAGCATCAGTGGCCCGGAGGTGTGTCTCAAAGGATGCCCATTCCTACTTGGAAATGGGAACGGATCATTATTGATTTTGTTGTGGGTTTGCCTAACACCGTGGGTTGTTATGACTCCATTTGGGTGGTTTTTGATAGGTTGACCAAGTCTACCCACTCCATCCCGGTTCGGGTGAAGTATACAGCGGAGAAGTTAGCCAAGCTTTATATCCGTCAGATTGTACGATTTTATGGAGTTACAGTTTCCATTGTTTCTGATCGAGGTTCCTTGTTCACTTTCCATTTCTGGAAGGCTTTGCAACATGGTTTGGGTACTCGGTTAGATATGAGTACATCTTTCTATCCTCAAATAGATGGTCAGTCCGAGCGGACGATTTAGGTATTGGAGAACATGCTCCATGCTTGTGTGATTGATTTAGGTGCCAGATGGGATCGGCATTTGCCCTTAGCAGAGTTTGCCTACAACAATAGTTACCATTCCAGTATTTAGATGGCACCTTTTGAGGCGTTGTATGGAAGACGATGTGGATCTCCGATCGGTTGGTTTGATTCAGCTGAGATGGATTCATTAGATGCAAACCTTCTTAGAGATGCTATGGAGCAGGTACGTATGATTCAGGATAAACTATTGATAGCCTAGAGTCGACAAAAGAGCTATGTAGATCGAAGAGTTCGAGCCTTTGAGTTTATGGAGGGTGATCATGTTTGGCTTCGAGTGTCACCCATGAAGGGTGTGATGAGGTTTGGCAAGAAGGGCAAGCTTAGACCTCAATTCATTGGATCTTTAGAGATTTTGAGCAGAGTGGGAAAGGTGGCCTATATGTTGGCCTTACCGCCTAGCTTGTCACATGTTCATCCTGTGTTTCACGTCTCCATGCTTCGAAAGTACATGCTGGATGAGTCCTATTTACTTTCCCTTGATTCAGTTGAGTTGGGTCTAGATTTGTCTTTTGAGGATAAGCCTATAGCTATCTTAGATAGACAAGTCCGAAAGCTTAGGACCAAGGAGATCGCTTCAAAAATGATGCATTCGAAGAATCGTTCAGTTGGTGAGGCAACTTGGGAGACAGAGTTGGATATGCATGCCAGATATCCTCATCCCTTCGAGGCTTCAGGTACTTTCTTTTGCTTTATGCTTGAGGACGAATATAATTTTTAGTGGTGAATAATGTAATGACCCTATTGGTAATTTTTGGTATTTTGTAAAATTTACCATTTTGCCCCTCTCGATATCGGCCTCGAGTTGTTTTTTGATTGAGTTTTGGAAGTTGGTTCCAAACTTTGAATAAAATTTGAGTTTTTGGTAAATTTTAAGTTTAAAAGACTTAAGTTGCTCAAAAGTGGTTTTCAGAGTCTTTTGGAGTTTTGAGTGTCGGAATGGAATTCTGTCAATTACATTAGTTTCGGAATGTGGAATCTCATCTGGGAGAGTTATCGATTTATGATTTCGAGTCTTTTTGTGGATTTGAGGTCCTAAGTTGTGAATTTGTGGAATTTTAGCCTTTAGGTTGACTTTGGTCAATATTCAAAGTTCGGATGCTCAGATCGAAATTTTGAGAGTTCCATTAGTTTCGGGAGATGATTTTAGGCCTAGTAGTGGTCCTGGTTGATTTTTGAGAGGTCTCGAGCTTGATTTGGATTTTTTAGGCATTGAATTAGTTTCTTGTGGCTTTCATAGATGTCGGGTCAAAGAGATCTCGAATTTGTATTTTGATGGTTCCATTGAGTCCGGAACGTCGAGCATAATTTTTTTGCATATCTGGTTTGTGTGTATGGGGTTCCAAACGAATACCGAGAATCGATTTGATGTTTGAGAGTTTGCTGAGTTTTTCTCGTGCTACAAGCCTTGCTTTGTAAAGGTCCTGTCGCTTAAGTGACCTTCGCTTTTGCGATGCCTTTGTTTTTAGTAGGGTTCGCGTAACTTTTGCGACATCAGAGAAGATTTAGACCTGCAGTTTCGGGGTTTTAACCCCATTTCACTATTTTTGAGCTTGGAGAATCCTTGGTGGCGATTTTGAAGGGTTTTTTTGTGCTAGATCATTTAGGTAAGCCTTCTTGATCCTAATCCTTCATTTTTCATTGATTAATTATGAGTTTTTAACATCAAAATATGAGATTTTGATTGGAGATTGTGAAGGTTTTCATGAACTCAAGTTCTTAAACTAAAATAGTGATTTTGAAGTGATTTTAATCCCTTTTTCGAAATGGTTTTCTCAAATGAGTTCCTAAAGCCTTGAGTAATGTTTTCAAGTATTAATTTCCATATTCGAACCTTCTTTTTCAAATTGGGGTTTGTGTTGATTGACCTAATTTTCAAGACAATTTGTGCGGGTATTGTGATTTCCGGTAGATGATTGTGAATACTTGATCATTTTAGATTGTATGGCTTTGGAAGTGACTCGGAAAAGGAAGACTCAACTCTTGGAGTGATTAATTAATTGATTTGAGAATAGAGATCTCCTAAACTTTTCAATTTGGTTGAATTGTTTATTTTTCTTCATTGCCTATATGTTGAGAGTAATCGGGAATGAGGTGAAGGGTTATTGTTTTCCACTTGATTAATGTAAACCAACAAATGGGGGAAAATGAAAAGACTTCTTGATGATCAAGTTAAATGTTGAATTGCCTTGTTGTGACCCTACTTGATTGGTTGGTGAATTGCTTGAATGCATGAAAGTGGACATGTGTGATATGAATTGTTGTCTCTCGGGTGGTGTTATATTGCTTGTGTGCATTGTTTTATGAACACCATGATGAGGCACTTGATGAAAGCCAAAGGTAAATGGCTATGACTAGTGTTGTAAATGCCGAAGGAAAATGGTGCCGGTAAGTAATTAATATGAAAGCCAAAGGGAAATTGTTCCGGCTAGTGATATAAATGTTGAAGGGGAATGGTTCTGGCAAGTGTTATTTTATGATAAAAGCCGAATGAAAATAGTTCCGGCCAATGATCTAAATGCCTAAGGGAAATGGTTCCGCAAGTGAGATAAAGTGAAAGCCGAAGGAAAATGGTTCCGGCTAGTGACATTGTGTCGAACGGAAATGGTTCCGGTCAATGTTGACATTGTGATCAATCTACTTGATGCATATGTTTGACTTACTTGTTGCATTTGATTGAGCTATTTGATATGTTCGATTGATTTACTTGATATGTGAGTTGAACATGTTGCTATTTAGATTGAAATGATTTGTACTTGAGAGTATTGTTTGATACTTTTCGGTTGTTGAATTGTGATTGTTGATCTTGAACCTTTAGCTTGTTTATTGTAGAACTGCTAGGTTGGGCTGATTTCTGTACAAGTTGTAGTTTGTGGAGGTTCGGTTGGGATGGAAAGGATTATTTGATTTAGCTAGATTGCCTAGTTTATTAGGTTGCTTGGTGGGTACCGTGTTGGTCCTACTCACTTCTTGCTTCTACACTTATGTAGGTTCCGAGCCCAGACTTGTGTGATCTCTCTTTTCCTAATTTTTGAGGCTTGTCAAGGACTAAAGAGGTAGCTTCTTGTCATTTCGGTGGGCCCTTCTCTTTCCTTTTTCTTTAAGCTTTGCTCTACTTGAGAAACAAAGACTGAGACTTGTATTTATCTTTCAAATTTGGTATTTACTTTAAAGGCTTGTACACGTGACAACTAGGTTTTGGAATGTTATTTAGAATGAATAAGTTTTCCACATTTGTCTTGTTCTTGCTTTATTTATTTTCATTTTTCTTTTGTCTTCGTTGGGTTGAGGCTCACTTGTCTTGGTGGGAAAGGACAAGTGCCATCGTGTCTTTTTTTTGGTCATGACAACAATCACATATGCATATAGAAGAATAGAAATTGATTGATAATTGGTTTACTTGAGCACTTGATTGATTGAGAATTGATTTACGTAAGTTTAATATGTAAGGCATCACTTTCTGTTTTTACCAGTGGAGAATTCACAATTGAAAATATCCTTCTTGGATAAGTACTAAGAGTTTCCTGCCACTTCATTTTAGAAATACTTGGCAAATATAAGGTTATTGTCTTGGCCTAATAGTCTGAAAATGCATGATAGGGAGAAATTCAATTCATAATCAATAGAACTAAGGTTGTCCACGTGTCATGTACTATCAAGTCAAACACACAGGATCAATGTAATTGATCTACCACTAAGAACAATCTACAGGTGATGAGTGGTAGATTTGCACTCATTTAAGGTATATTTAGCTTAATAATTAGTGTCTTCAATGCCTAATTTTGTCCTATTCTGATATAATGTTGATGATTTGCAGCTATGAAGACAATTGAACAAGGAAAGGACTGATGTTTGAAAGAATGGCCAAAAATACAAAAAGAAGTGCAAGGTGAATATTGTTGATCGCCTAACATGAAGGGAGGATCGCCAACTGAGCATGACCTCACCCAAATTGACAGTGCAAAGCACTGATGTCTATCAAAGAAGGTCGACGGACTCTAGTGCTAATGACGATATGCCTAACGAGAATGGCAACCTAGATGAACATCGCCCAATATGACAGTGTGCAAAGCAAAGGTGCAATGCTTGAAAGGCGAACAAAGGTGGTACTCAGCGATTCACCGAGTGTGAAAGGCTGACTCAAGTGAGTTCACCAACACAGATTCAAACACCTGAAGCTTAGAGCATCACAAGGCAAGCTGAGGGAAGGAGGGTGATTCGTCTAGTAGGTTTGGCGACCCCGACTAATGTCGCTGAGTCAGTCACTAAGAGGAATTTTGGGTCAAATTTTGGGAAAATATATATCTCAAAGAATGTCATTTTGAAGAGAGGTGGAAAATCGAGTTCTGAGTGAAGTTTTAAAATAGTTTTGAGAGTTGAAGAACACTTTACTTTTGAAGAATACTTTTCTAGCTTTTGGGGTTTTTACAACTTGGTGTTGAATTTTGATAAATTGAAGTTGAATCCAAAGTGGGTTTACTCTTAATCTATTGATTTCAAGTTACCCATGGCTGCTTTCATAAAAGATATAATTTCTTTACTTTTTGTGATGGGTGGCTAAAACCCCAAGATCTAGGGGTGCTCTAATGTGGTTGGGTGTTGATTTAATGTAGTGGATATTGTGTTATGCTCTGTTTTGCTGATGTTCATACATGAATTTGGTCTAATTACCATGGGGTTAACTAATGGGTTAAGGTTTCAAACTTAATTCCTACTTTTGATCTCTGATTGATGCTCGAAAGAGATTGATTGGAGTGGGTATTTAGTTCAATATTAGCAATTTTGGTTTGATGTCTGTAGCTTGCTTGAAAAAGAGGTTATGGGTCGGATCTATTTTCCCTATTCTTGAAACAGAGAATAGAGTAAGGTATTAGGTTATTTAGGAATGACATATAGATGAGACCTAGAGGAGATTCTATGCATAGATGCATTGAGATCAAAAGATGATTAACAGCAATAAAGATGGCTTAGCCTATTCATGAATGTTCATCATTATATAGCAGCACAATAACCCCTATGTAAGAACGATTTCCAATCTCCGCACCCCTAGATTGCTTGTTAACTCTTGATTTCATTTAAGTTTTAGTTTAATTGCGATATATGATAACCAAAGCTTTATATTAAGCTGGTGGTACCTTCCACCCAATTGTTCTTATTGCAAAAAATGAGCTAAATCAATGTTCAAATTTCTTAATAAGGAATTCTTTACATTGCACCATTCCTTGTGGGATTCGACCACGACTCTTTGTTGAATTTTTTATTGACAACGACCGCTCACTGTTTTAATTGGTTTTGGAGGGTGATTTGAGCGTTATCAACATGTATAGGAATATGTATAGGCATAGGAGTAGTGTCACAAAGCATATTCAAATACAAAATAAGGTACATACTTATGTAAAAATGAAGTAGATCCATGCTTGAAATAATACTGTAGACAATCGAGAGCATACTGAATGATACTTTGAACAACCTTGGTTACCCCAATACAGTTGTTTATTTATTAATGTAATATTTCCAATCACCACTGTATTTGTCTGTGGTTTATATAGTGATTCATAACTACTATGCATACGTCTCTATAGATATCCTCATATAGCTTCATACAAGTATCCCTTCGAAAATTCTTTAACTAAAGAATCTTTCTCCTCTCTTGCTTTCAATTAATATTACTAATCCTCAATTCAATATTTAAAAGGCTCCTCATAATATCAATTTATCACTATCTATCACTAACCCTCTATCTAAATATCCTTCCTAACTGATATCCAATTAGCCTTTTATAATCAACTGATGTATTAGACTTCACCCACCTTGTGGCTTCTATCAAATGAATATCAACATGGCCATCATTCCATCAAACTTGAACTACTCAAATTATCTTCAATATACATCCACTTCAAAGGATAAAAAGGAAATTTGTCTTATGGATCTTATAACAAGTCTTACCCTCTCAACGTCATTAGAAGTGATCACATTTTATGTCTTTGTCTTTCCTCAACTTCTCCTCATAGCCTTACCATAATCACTATCCTCTTATTTGATCAATTGTTCTTCTTAATCTTACACTTCTCTTTAAGAAATCAACATTATATCATTTCATTACTAAATTATTCACTTATCGTAAACGCATGTCCTAAAACTGTCCTAATAAATTCAAATGAAGTTCAAGTATCCTTGTTTAAATCACACCTTGAGCAAACCATTCTTACTATTTCCAACCTTTTCAATTTCATTCTTCAGAATTGAAAAGCTAACGACCAAGTTATTTTTCTAACCACGTAACATCCGTACTAAACTGCACAATGTCATCCCCTTTTACTAGGGTCAAATTTGAGAATATTACCTCATCATTGGGAAGAGAATGGAACAAAGAATTTTTTTACCTTAAATTGAATCACATATGAATGATAAGGAATGAAAGAATAGACATTTCCTAAAGTCCTATAGCCTCTCAAAGATAAGTAACGAATGTCTCCGCACCGATCCGCAAGACTCTATTAGACTCAGCTCTTGTACTCGTGAGACTGATGAACCAAACCTTGCTCTAATGTCTTGAAGTGTTAATGAACGTAAAATAACTTATTAACACTTTCTAAGCCCTTAATTAGGTGTAAAACTTCATGATTTAGGCTTAGAATAGGGGTTAAAACGACGATGTTTAAGTACCAAACGTATATGGGAAACACCAAAATGACCCAGCTTAAAAAACTAATGGAGTGCCTTAAAAGGGAGGTTTCACGGCCCCTGAAACACTTCAAGGGCCGTATAGCTAGTCGTGAAACTTCACCTTCCTTACATGGATTTACAAAAACGAACATAACTTTTTACTTCGAACTCAAAATGAGGCAAACATGGTGGCGTTGGAAAGAGGACTCAAAGACCTTTAATGTGATAGTTCATGGGCCACCTAGTTCATTATGTGTTGAGAGATATGGTCATTTGAAGTTGACCCAAGTAAAATCTCATATTGAAACTCAATCGGTAAGAAAGCTTTCAACTCAACTTTGTGCTAGGGGGTTCTTGTGACCTTAATTCATATCCAAATCCCTTCCCACACTAAAGAAATGACCTTTACGAATATGGGCAATTTAAGAATCACTCGATACAACCTAATACGTAAATGAAGAATAGCTCGTGTCTTAACATAGAATTTTTTAGGGTGTTACCGAGGTGGCTACAAGTTTGTTTTCTCACTTTGTTTGTCGGGAGTTTACATTATATTTCATATTTCATAATTCGATGTTGAAGATGTTTCATTTAGGATGGTGCGTATGTGATTCAATGAGATTCAATGTTACTTGATTAGAGTTTTACTTTTGAGGAGAAGCTGGTAACTAACATGGATGGAAAAATTTCGAAGTTGAGATCGAAAGAAGTTATTTTAGAAATAGGTTCAAAGGAAGGGTTGAAGAGGCTACTTGGGAAAGTGAGTTGGACACGTAGATCAGATATCCACATTTGGCTTAAGCGTTTAGTTACTTCTATTCTTTTACCGTTCGAGGAAGAACGTTTCTTTAAGTGGTAGATGATGTAACGACTCGTTAGGTCGTTTTGAGTAGTAGAGTTTTTTTTTTCATAAAAGACCCTTTCCGTAAAGTTTAAATGAGAGTTTTGAACTATTTGATAACTACGATTATTTAGTTAGCGGGTATTTATTAAATAATTAATTTTTTTTAGTTTGTAGTTAATGGATTAAGTCCATAATTTATTTTACCCTATACCACTTGTCACATAGTTATTAAAATAAGTTAGTAGGGTTTAATAATTATTTCTTATCATTGTACGACTTACCAGCCGATTCACAAAGAGAACCATCATCACGTATATCACCTAGCCAATCTCTGTATTTAGGATTAAGATAGGGTCATATAATATCACTATATTAGGTGCTGTTTGAAAGAAAAGGGGGAATCAGAATGGAAATTATTTTGCAATTCCTTAAGATGGCTTATGGGTTTATTTTTTTTTTCAGTTTCGTGGACGGTGGACATGAATTTAATAGCCATCTTGGATAATGCCAATGATTGGCACTTGAGGAATTATCACCATATATTATATATTAGTTACAATATAGTTTGGCATGGTAGTTAATGTCCTGGATGCCATTTCGTAGTTAGATTATTGGGCAACTTAGTTTGGTTACGAATATTTTGCATATTTGATAGATTGGGAACTTTCTGAAGCTTTACGAAAGGGAAAGGTAAAATCATGAGGATTCGTGATACGTGTTCGACTTTCAAGATATGTTAAAGCTTTTAGACTTTTTTGAAGGATGTTTTTTTATTAAAGGTTAAAAATGGAATAGACAATAAGGACGAAAGATGGGGGTCTCGTACCAATTGTGTGACAGGCATTGGTACGAGTACCGGTGTTTTAAAGGGAGAATTTATTACTATAGAATGAGGGATTGTATTCGAGAATGCCAAAGCATATGGACATTAGCTGATGTATTATTGACTTGATTTTTTTGTGTGATTGTGTTTCTTTACGGAACTCGTATATTTGTGATAGTTGAGGTGGTTATTTATCATACCGATATTTGATTGATTGAGATGTACTGTGAGGCTAAAAATATACATATTTAATCATTATTTGCCTCACATTTATTATTTGTATTTGTCTGTTTTGAGCATAAATTTTATGCATTATGCTAAATAGTATATTTTATTTGTAAGATTAAATTGGTGTGAAGATGAAAAAGTATAGAGCTAAAATGAATTAAAAATAGAAGATATAGAAAGAAAATCAAGCAGACAGTTTAATGCATTAAATTGAATATAATAATATATATTAAAGTGCAAAAGGCGGCTGAAATGTGCAATTTGGTTTCAATTTCCTTGCTGCCACGTGGCAGCCCTTGGAAGCATCAACGAATGGGCAAAAAGAATTTGAGGCGCCAGTAAATTCCGGAAAACACGGAAATCCAATTCTTTCGGGTTTTGGTGTCCTAATTTGTTTTGGACTCAATTATTTTATTTGAGTTTTCTATATTTATAAATAGGACATAAAAAATTATTTGAAAGTGAATAAGTCACCCAAGAAACAATACACAACATAGAATTTAGAATTTTATAGCTTAGGAACTTTAGAAAAGCCGCCGTGGAGGCCGGAGAATTTTGGTTTATTCTTTCTTCTCCTTTATTATTTATTTGTATTTATGATTATTGAAAGATATTTTTAGCTATTGTTTTTAAATTTTTTATCATTAGCACAAGCATATTTATTTTAATAAATTTTGATTGTGTTTATGAGATAATGAGTAGCTAAATTTCATAACTAGGGTTATGGGAACCATGATGAATTATTAAAGTAAGTTAAGGTAAAAAGTGAATCTTGATTGATATTTATGCATGTATTGTTAATCTCTTCGTTTAGAATGTTTTTTAACGGTGCGCAACGTTAGAATCCGCCTCATTCCTACTTGCCGGACCAAGGAAGTAATGAATGAGAAAGAGATTAAACAACGGAGATTTAGCGTTGATTAGTCCACTATCTAATGGCCTGAACCACATACGCAGAGGGCTTATCTGGGTCAAAGGTAAGGGTTAGTAAAACAACACACGTAGACGGACCAAGTTGCGTGGTGAAATTCCCTATTTGGAGGACTAATCACTTAGGAATACCTAACTTACCGACTTTGCATGCTAAAAATTGAAATAGATCACTAGTACAATATTCAAGCTATGCTATGAAATCATGGGGAACACATTCCTAGTTATTTTTAACAATCTAAATACAAGTAAATACTTAATTCCAAGCTATTGTTATTTTTTATTATTATTTTTGTTTCAATTTAAATCCCCCCTTTTAAATAACTTTTGTGTATCAGAAAGAGATTCTCTTGAAATTCTTGGTCCACTAAATTTACTTGTAACATTGTTGTTATATCTCTCTCACTACTTGAGAACCTGTTTGTTTTGTATAATACACCGAGAACCTATTTTAATTCAATAATTATACAAAAAAAAAAGGTTAGAGCCGAAAGTGTATAACTCCTATTTCAATACATAATTCACACATCACATACTCAAACAAGTATAACTAATTTCATACCTCACAAAAAACGCCAACACAAACCAAACAAATTTTTTTGTAATTTCAATACGAAAAATCATAGAAGTTCACCATTAAGTCAAATAAATAAATAATAAATCAAAAAATATATATTAATATCTTAAAACGTACCTCATCTTCCCATGACCTATTCGTGTGAATTATAGTGTACAATTGTCGCGACCCCAAAAATCGAAGTGATGGCAGTCATATATTTCCACCAAGACAAGCCAGCCTCAAACACAATAACACGTAAAATGCGAAAAGTAAGATAAGAATAACATGAGAGCGGAAAACTTAGTCATTCTAATATAACTCCAAAACCTAGTTGTCACGTCTACAAGCTACTAATATGAATACATAAATGGAAGATAAATACAGTCTCAGTGTCTTTGTTTCTCAAATAGAACAAAATATAAAGTAAGAGGAACAAGAGGGGCCCTCCGGGATGACAAACAGTTACCTCTCGATGTATCACCATAAAACCTTAGAGATAGAAGATAAAGAAGAAGATCACATGGGTCAGGGCTTGGAACCTACACAAGTGTAGAAACAAGGAGTGAGTACCAAACGACACGATACTCAGCAATCAACCTACTAAACAAAGCAAAACTAAATATAATATGAGTACTACTGTCATCCCAACCGAACCTCCTCAAACTACAACTTGCATAGAAATCAGCCCAACCAAATAGTTTTACAATACACAATTCACAAGTTTCCATAATCACGGTCCAACAGTCTCAATTCAACAACCAACAAGTATCAAGTATGTCAATAACAAGTAACAAATCATTAATCATACATATCAAGGTTATGAAGCACAATAATCAAGCATACTAAACACAAGTTTCAAGATTATCATGCACAAATATGAATCGAGACTCATGGGGAACACCCATAGTCCAAGTTCTTACCAGAAATGACCTCGGCCTCAATATCACTCACCGACAATGACCTCGATATCAATAACACTTGCCGGCAATGACCTCAGCATCAATAACACTCACCGGTAATGACCTCAGCATCAATAAAGCTCACACGTAAAAATCTCGGCATAATCACACTCGCCAGTAAAAACCTCGGCATAATCACTATCCGGAACCATTTTCTTTCGGCTTTCATATAATATCACTTATCTCATCACGATTCACAAAAATTAATGCAAATAGGAAATTTCACACCATAAGGAAGATACAATAACTCAAGCAATTCAAGTTCACAATGATGCCATCAAAGCATTTTACCAATCAACAATTAGGGTAAACGACAAGGCAATTCACAAAGCACAATTATCAACACGGTGCCTTTTCAATAATCCCCTTTTTATTCATTAAGATTAATCAAGTGGAATAATTGAACCCATCACCTCATTCCCGTTACTCCCTAACACACAATGAAGGGAAAATACAAGAATTCTACAACTTTTACAAGGTTTAGAAGTCACTTGCCTCAATTCAATCCAAAGTCAATCCAAGACTTGAGTTTTTCCTTTTTAAACAATATCCAACGCCACACAATCTAGTTCAATCAAGTAATCACAATAAGATTCTGGAAATAACAATTCCTAATTGATATATTTTGAAAAATGGGTCAAATCAACTTAAAATTCCAATTTTGAAAATGAGGTTTGAATTCGGAAATCTTTACTAGGAAATGTTACCCAAGGCATTTGGAACTCATTGGTGAAAACCATTTCAAAAATTGAATTAAAATAAGTTCACAATCATCATTTTACTTGAGAACTCAAGTTCTTGAAAATCCTTGCCATTTTTCAATCAAAATCCCAAGTTTTGATGTTAAAATCCGTAAATGATAATAGAAAAATGAAGTTTTCGTGTCACAAAGGCTTACTCAAATGATTTAGCACAAAAAATCTCTTCGAAATCCCCTCCAAGGGTTTTACAAGCTCAAAATGGGTAAAACCTTGAAATTTCTAGGTCAAAACTACTCTGATACATGATCGCAAAAGCTAACCCTGGATAAAAAGTCGGCCTTCACTTTTGTGAGCCAAGGCCGCGATCGCGAATGGGCCCTTCGTGATCGTGAAGGTCAGGCCACCTGGCCCTTCACTTTCGTGATCGTGAAGGTCAGGCCACCTGGCCCTTCACTTTCGTGATCGTGAAGGTCAGGCCACCTGGCCCTTCACTTTCGTGATCAGACCCTCGCTTTCATAAAGGTCATGAAAGCGACCATCCCTCTGCGAATGCGACACACAACATATTCCAGGCACTAGAAAATTAGCCAAATCTCAAAACATCTGATGAACCCTCGAGATTCGTTCGAAACCTCGTACAATCAAACAAGATATGCAAATTGACTAAGCTTGACATTTTGGACTTAATGGAACCATCGAAATACAAATCTGAGGTCTCCTTGACCCGAAATCCATGAAAGTCATCAAAAATGAACATAATGCCTAAAAAGGCTAAATCAAGCTTGGGACCTCTGAAAATTCAACCAAGACCTCACATAGACCTAAAATCATCTCCCGAATCCAATGGAACTCTCAAAATTTTGATCCAAGCATTCGAACCCCGAATGTCGACCAAAGTCAACTCAAAGGCTAAAATCTCAATAACTTCCAACTTAGGACTTCAAAACCTCAAAAAGACCCCAAATCTGAAATCGACAACTCTCTTAGACTAATTTCCACATTCCGGGACGAATGGAATCGAAGGAATTTCATTTTGACACTTGAAACTCCAGAAGACACCAAAAACCACTTTTTAACAACTTTAGCCTTTAGAAACTAAAAACTTATATAAATCACAACTCTTTACTTGAAGTTTGAAACCAATTTCAAAACTCAATCATAAATGACTCGCGGACGATATTGGGAGGGGTAAAATGGTAAGTTTATAAAAAAATTCAAAAATGACCTTTCGGGTAATTATATTATCCATCACTAAAAATCATATTCATCCTTGAACATAGAGCAAAAGAAAGTACATAAGGCCTCAAAAAGTTGAGGATATCTAGCACGCATATCTGACTCTGTCTCCCAAGTGGCTTCACCAACTGAACGGTGCTTCCGTTGTACCTTCATTGAAGCAATCTCTTTGGTCCTAAGCTTTCGAACTTGCCTATACAAGATAGCTATATGCTCCTCCTCAAAGGACAAATCTGGACCCAATACAACTGAATTAAGTGAAAGCACATGGGACTCATCCAGCACGTACTTCTAGAGCATGGAGATATGAAACACATAATGAACAACTGACAAGCAGGTGGAAAGGCCAACTTATAGGCCACCTATCCCATTCAGCTCAAATTCTCAAAAGGTCCAATGAATCTAGGGCTAGTTTTCCCCTACTTTTTGAACCTCATCACACCCTTCATGGGTGACACTCAGAGCCAAACATGATTACCCTCCATAAATACTAAGGCTCAAACTCTCCGGTATGCATAACTCTTCTTTTGACTCCGGGCTATCAACAGTCTACCCTAAATCATACGGACTTGCTCCACAACATCTCTAAGCAAGTTTGTATCTAAAAAGTCCATCTCAGCTGAATCAAACCAACCGATTGGAGATCTACATCGTCTGCATACAACAACACAAATGGGGCCATCTAAATACTGGAGTGATAATTGTTGTTGTAGGCAAACTCTGCTAAGGGCAAATGCTGATCCTATCTAGCACCAAAGTCAATCACACAAGCTTGGAGCATATCCTCCAACACTTGAATCATCCGCTTGGACTGCCCGTCTGTATGAGGGTGGAAGGTTGTACTCATATCCAACCGAGTACCTAAACCATGTTGCAAGGCCTTCCAAAAGTGATAAGTGAATAATGATCCTCGATCAGAGACAATGGAAACAGGAACTCTATGAAGCTGAACAATCTAACTGATGTAAAGTTGGGCTAACTTCTCTGTCATATACTTCACCCGAACTAGGATGAAATAGGAGAATTTGGTTAGCCTATCAACAACCACCAAAATGGAGTTATAACCACCCACGGTGGTAGGCAAATCCACAACAAAGTTCATAGTGATCGGCTCCCGCTTCCAAGTAGGAATAGGCATCCTCTGAGAAACACCTACGGGTCGCTGGTGGTCACACTTGACCTGTTGGCAAGTCAAGCATCTAGAAAAAAAATCTGAAATATCCCTCTTCATGCCACACCACCAGTAATGCTGGCTCAGGTCATAATACATCTTTGCCGCTCTCGGATGAATGGAATATTGAGAACAATGACCTTCCTCAAGAATCAATCTAATAAACTCACCCACCTTGGGTAGACAAATCCTACCTTCGATCCTCAAGACGCCATTAGAATCAAGGACACCCTCCTTTGCTTCCGTTTTCAACATTTTGTCTTGAATGAGACACAACTTTTCATCATCAAACTGGTGCTCACAGATCTGGTAAACTAAGGAAGACTGGGCCTCTATGAAAGCGATCAAACCACCACTCTCTTTAGAAATTTGCAACCAGAAAAGACAATTGGCTAACCTCTGAACATTTCTAACTAACGGCCTCTCCTCAACACTGAGAGATGCAAGATGTCCAATACTATAAGTCTTCTGACTCAAAGCATAAGCCACTATATTGGCCTTCCTTGAATAATACAAAATGGTGACATCATAGTCCTTGAATAACTCAAACCATATGCATTGTCTCAAGTTCAGATCCCTCTGACTAAAGATGCACTGAAGACTCCAATGGTCAGTGAAGACCTTACAATGTACCCCATACAGATAATGCCGCCATAGCTTAAGCAAAAATACTAAAGCTGCCAACACCAAATCATGAGTAGGGTAGTTCTTATCATGGGTCTTCAACTATCTAGAAGCATACGCGATCACTTTCCCCTTCTACATAAAAACACCAACCAACCCGACTCGATAAGCATCACAATAAATGGTGAAGTCTACACCCTCCTTAGGTAAGTTCAAAGCAGGAGCTGAAGTTAAAAAGGTCTTGAGCTTTTGAAAGCTCTTCTCACACTTATCAGACTATTGAAAGCTCACACTCTGTCGAGTCAATCTGGTCAAGGGAGATGCAATAGTGGAGAAGCTCTGCACAAACCGCTTGTAATATCCTGATAGTCCCACAAAACCCCTAATCTCGGTAATTGGAGTAGGCCTAGTCCAACCTCTAATTGCCTCAATCTTGGATGCATCCACTCTAATAACCTCCTTGGACACCACGTGTCCTAGAAATGCAACAGAATCAAGCCAAAACTCACACTTTGCGAACTTGACATACAATTTCTCTTCCCTAAATCTTTGGAGCACAGTCCTCAAATACCGATCATGGTCATCTTTAGTCTTGGAGTACACCAAGATATCATCAATGAAGACTATCACAAAAGAATCCAAATAAGGTCAGAACACCCCGTTCATCAACTCCATGAACGCTGCAGGGGCATTAGTTAAACCAAAACACATCACAAGAAACTCATAGTGCCCATAACGAATCCTCAAAGCTATCTCAGGGATATCTAAAGCCCTAATCTTCAGCTGATGATAGTTGTTGCTCCCAATTGCACACGCAAGTGTACGTTGTCACAGAAGTAATAAATGACTCTTTTAGAACTGGGTTGCCGTACCCAAGACACTTACAATCGATTTGTATTCAATTATATTAAACCTATAAAGTAACACAAGTGAATTAGGAACTTGAGATTTTCTATACTACTATTGCGATAATTTGAAAAGTAAAAGTAACTAATGTGGACAACTTTATTTTTTGGTGTGTTAAACATGTAAGAGACAATTATAGGGCTGCAGCATGCTTTGGGATTCAAGTATCATATCTCATGCAATGAGTTAACCAAGGCTATCAAATTACTAATTTACAGGGTTAATTTTTTGATCATGGTCTCCCGACCTCTAATCGTCTACCCTAATTAGCTGCCTAACTACATCATTGAGCGGGCATAGGTAGTCCTAATTGGTGAGCATTTATATTTCATCTTGTGTCGTAACCAAGCCTTCTGTTTGTCCGAGCGTCACTCCTAAATACGAATCTAAACAAGTGATATGCAAGTTAGATCAAGCTCTTTGTATACTTTAGTCTATCTACCTTATCGTCTCCCGAGTGAAATACTAAAACAAGAATACAAAAGTAATTTGGAAGATAACCAACAATTAATTCAAAAGCAATTCTATATTCAACAATAACTCGTAGCTACAACCCTAGAACAAAGGATTTTAGCACTCATGATGTTCATAAACTCAATAACAATAGTTTTCATCAAATTCAAACTTAAAGGAGTAGAGAATTGAAAACCTAATAAGAATTGTAGTCTCTTGCTCTTGCACATCAAAAAGTAGTCAACCCTTACAAAATAATCCTAGGGTCCTATGTATAGAGTTCCATAAAATAGTTTTCCAAGTTTAGACTAATTTGGAGTCCTAATTTAACCAAATTTCGTTGCAAAAGTCAAGTAGGGGCTGGCGTGGGGCGCTAGTATCGCACCAATGACAGTCTTCAGTATTTTTTGGCCTGGCGCGGTGCGCCAACAGTCCGCCAGGCCTTCTTCTTGGCAATTCTGGGCTAGGGCAGTGCGCCACCATTGCGCCACTGCACAAATTTCCATCATCTTTCTCTTTTCTTTCCTTTCACCTCTTGCGTGCTACATAGAGTTGCTTCCACATTCCCCTTCTTCGCTCTTTCTTCCATAGACTCTTCTTATCTTTGAAAAACTCCTTCATAGGCTAATCACGTGTCTTAGTGCACATTCATTACATGTTACACAAGACATAACAAATAGCTTCAAGATTATTCTCAAAAGGCAAGACATATATGGGCAAATATTCGTAAAAAGGCATATAAATATGCCTAAGATCACCCCCCCAAACTTGAACCTTTGTTCGTCCTTGAACAATCTATCAACGATCAACTCATCATCTCCACCTTAAAATCAAACAAACATATTTAATCATGCTTTCACAATACACTCTTTATGCAATAATCACATTTTCAACTCTTCATGCTAGCTTACCTATCAACAACACATGACCTCAATGAATGACTCTTTTCCAATATTTTCGGGTTTAAAGTAAGGGAGGGAATATTTAGGATTCAATTAGTGACTATTCCTCCCTAATGCACATGTTTCCATTTTCGGACATACATCACCAATTACCTCTTCTTTTCTTTGTGATGTATACCTCACAAGTATCCTTCCTATTTCAAGATTTCCCAGCTTTGCCCTTTTTTTTATTTAAACACTTGTTTGTTCTCTAAACAATATATTTTTCTTTTTCTCTTTTTCACTTTATATATATATATATATATTCTCTTTGTTCACAAGTGCTTTTGCATTATACGATCATGGGCCATCTATTTCCACCTGTTTTCTTTAACTTCACCACAATAACAAGCATTTCCACCCTACTTCATTTCTACCATTGCCTTCATAATTACTTCATAACATAGTGCATTGAGGACTAAATTTTAGGATCAATGAAGTCATGGTATCAATAAAAGGGATTCAACTCAATATGTGGTTTAGTAAAAAAAATAGTGGTTTAAAAAGGCTCAGTGGGGCTAAACTAGGGATGATTCATTTGGAGGCATACAAGAGAGTCAAAATTGGCTATTCAAGAAAATGTCTCAATCGTATTCCTTACGTCATACAAGTTACTCATTAATCACACACGGGGCAAATTCTAGACGTCAATCAATGCAAGATCTAAGTAATTACTCACCACACATGGCATCACGACACAAGGATACAATCATATTTAGCATGCTCATATAAATCGCATTGCGGTGTTTCCACACAATTAAGCCCAACTTTATTAATTTAGAGTCAAACAAAGAACCCATAGTTGTTTCAAGATTACCGTTTCAATTCAAGTTGCATATACAAGTGTGACTACCCATGATGTCTGGCTAACTTTTAGGACAAGGTTTCAAAATACCAAAAGTTCAGTTTCTTATTCATCTACTCCTAGTGACTAATTTTCCCTTAAGATGGTCGTCATCCATCCATCACTAGGAATGGTCACTTTTACGACTCTATGACTCAACATAATGAAACAAAACACTAGTCCTAGCTGGTTCAATGGGACTAACCTCAGGAAAAGAACCGAAAACAAAAGCTAAGGAACCCACCTAAAAATAGAAAAAGACTAGATAAAGTAGTAAAATATCTACAAGGAAGTTCATTTCCCACCCCACACTTAAAGATAGCGCTGTCCCCACTGTGAAATATAACACAAAGCATAGAGTTAGAGAGAAACTTCCTTAGGCCTCTAGGCCTCATCGTCGTCATCAGCATGACCACCAGCCACAAATGTGGCACCATAAACAACCATCAATGTCGTATCGGCCTCCTCACCATCATCCTCATCGAGCTCCTCATTGACTCTGGCCTTATCATCATCTAATGGCTCTTGAAAAGTTGGGCACATTTTGTACATGTACATGGAACTATTCGTCAGTGGATAGCGCTCTGCCAATTCCTTCTTCTCCTCATCGGTGACCGGGCGACCGCCAATGTGAAGTTGTAACTCCGTCATACCGAACATTTGGGCCATCCAACTATCATCCCTAGCTTGCCGGTCGGCTGTAGATAAGACAGGACCATGAGACACATCTAGAGCTTTTGTGCGTGTCACATCCACAAGGTTACTAACTAGGTATGGGTCCTTAGCTAGGTCAAAATCAAGTGTTTCTTCCTCAATACCCTCATCTCTCAAAAACTGAGTCATCAGGCCGCCATAAAAATATCTCCACCGTTTGTTATTCCAAAATTTCATCATGTTCTATCTGAGAAAAGAATCCACATTGATCGGCATACCCTTCATTAGCATATAAACTAGGACAACCCAATCCCTGGTACCTCAGAAGTGTGTTTATAGGGTAACAACACATTACTCACAACCTTTAGCCACACCCTCGCTTATTGATTTAGATGAGCATAGTGAAGGGTGGCATGCCTCCCAGTATCCTTGCTTCTGTCCCACCTAGCCGTGGAGTCAAAATCGCACAACGTATGCCTAATATCTCTATAGGGCGGCATTTTTTCCAATTGATTATATTCAGCATCCTTACTATGGGGTGCACCCAAAAATGTATTAGGCACTCTTGAGGTAAACCAAACCATCTTCCCCCTAACATCCACCAAATAATTGTATCGCTGCTCCGTGATCTAGTTAGCATAAAATTCCCTCACAAGGGTGAGGTTACAATCCCCTTTATCATCAAAAATATATTACAGCCCCAAATTATAGACAGTTTCATAAATACGGGGGAATTCTATTTGCAAGCATACCTCATTAACTTGCTCGTCACCAAGATACTTAGCCTCCTTCTGAATTTCAAAAAAATCCACACCGTGATGCTAAACCGCTTGCTTACAAAATCTCCTAGACGGAGGTTGTGTACTAGATGTTCTGGTGGTAGTTCCTTTCCGAGACCACTTGCTCCCCACGCCAACCTCCAAATTTTTCCCTTAGGTTCCATTAGAAGTAGAAGAGATGAAAAAAAGGAAAGAAAAAATTATTTGGTGAAGGGTGGTGGTGGGTCAGGTATGGGCAGTGGGGGTAGGCTTGGTGGTTTGTAGGTTTAGGGGGTTGGAGATGGAGGAATATGGTTTGGAATAAGCTTTGGGGGAAGATTAATGGAGGATTTAGAGTTTGGGGGAATAAAGTGTTTGAGAAGAAGAAGAAAGAAATTAGTGAAAATAGAGAGGAGTTGGAGAAGACAGACGGGTGAGTATGTCTTTTAGAGAGAGAAAGTGAGAGGAAAATTAAGTAGTTGAGGGAATTAAAAAGGAAAATTAGGGTGTGGGTCGGGTAGGCTTGGGGCCGGTTAAAATATTTTTGGTGGGCTGGGTATGTTGGCGCAGGGCACCACAAATTTGCATGGAGGTCACTTCAGTAGTTTTAGGACCGGCGTGGGGCGCCAACAATGTGACCACGTTATACCAGAGTTGGCGTAGCGTACCTCGATCATGGCCTCACAGGCATTAAGTAGTTCATGCGTTGGCATTGGACATCAACAGTGCGCCCAGCTGGAGAACTCTTGGCGCAGCGTGCCAAAGGGAGTGCTCAATAGTTTCAATCTTGGCGTGGCGCGCCAGCAGTGCGCCTGCCTGCCAGGCCAATATTTTTCCCTCGCTACATCAGACATGGGTCATTCCAACTTGGTTTTCTCCAATGTTTCCTGTATCCCTTCATCATAAGTACCCCATATTAGAAAATTGGTGGGTTGCCTCCCACCAAACGCCTTAGTTTTAGTCATGGAACGACTCATCTTTTTTTATTTTTCTTGTTTATAGATCCTAACTATTATGATGGAAACAAAATTAACTAAAAGCCTAATGAAATAAGAAAATGCACTTAAATCCTACATAATAAAACCTTACAAAAAGATTAAAAAAATAACTAAAGCAAAAACTAATTAATTAGTACATGGTTTCACGGGTTGCCTCCCGTGGAGCGCCTGGTTTAACGTCGCGGCTCGACCCAGCATGGATCATTCATCATTTAGCTTAAGAGCTTCACGATCTCAATCCGTATCTTCTCCAAAGAAGTGCTTGACCCTTTGCCTATTCACCAAGAATGACAAGACATTTTTTCCATTAAGCTCTACTGCACCATGTTGAGTCATTCTCACCACTTCGAAGGGCCCACTCCATTTAGACCTTAGTTTTCCAGGGAATAATCTAAGTCTAGAGTTAAAGAGTAGTACATGTTGGCCAGGAGTGAAAGTGCGAGGGATTATGTGCTTGTCATGCCATCTCTTGGTCTTCTCTTTGTATATCTTCGCATTTTGATAAGTGTGGAGCCTAAACTCCTCAAGTTCGTGCAATTAACTAGTTCTCTTCCTACCTGCTAGCTCAGGGTAAAGATTCAACTTCTTTATCGCCTAGTATACTTGGTGCTTTAACTCTGTCGGAAGATGACATGCTTTTCTGAACACCATGTGATAGGGAGAAGTCCCTATTGGTGTTTTATATGCAGTCTTATACGCCCACAATGCATCATCAAGCTTCTCTGCCCAACCTTTTCACTGCGCATTCACCGTTTTCTACAGTATTCGCTTCACCTCACGATTCGACACTTCGACTTGACCACTAGTTTGAGGGTGATAAGTTGTGGCTACCTTATGTTGTATACCATAATTAGAAAGAAGATTCTTCACTAGATGGTTAATGAAGTGCTTACCTCCATCACTTATGATCACCCTTAGAGTACCAAAACGTGTGAAAATGTGCTTCTTGATGAATTTAATCACCACTCTTGAGTCATTTGTGGGAAGAGCTATAGCCTCAACCCATTTGGACACATAATCAATGGCCACAAGAATATATTGGTTTCCACTCGATGGTGGGAAGGGACCCATGAAGTCAATACCCCACACATTAAAGATTTCCACCTTAAGAATATTGTTTAGTGGCATCTCATGTCTTCTCAATATAGTACCCAACCTCTGGCATTGGTCACATCCCTTTACATAAGCCATAGAATCTTTAAAAAAAGAGGGCCAAAAGAAGTTGGATTGCAATACCTTGTGAACCATGCGCTCTCCACCATGATGCCCTCTTTAAGGACTTGCATGACAACTCTTGAGCACTTGCTTGACCTCATTCTTCGGAATACATCTTCTCACCACTTGGTCCACTCCTTGTTTGAACAAGAATGGTTCATCCCATATATAGAATTTAGCCTCATATGACAATTTCTTTCTTTGTTGGGCTGTTACGCCCGGTGGGAACACTCCACTCACCAATAAATTCACTATATCGACATATCAATTGCTCATCTGGAAACTCTTCACGTATTTGTTCCCCTTCATGCACATGAGAAAAGTCTTCTAACCTTGACAAATGATCAACTATTTGATTTTCATTACCCTTCCAGTCTTTGATCTCAAGGTCAAATTCTTGGATAAGCAATATCCATCGAATTAGTCTTGGCTTGGCATCCTTCTTGTTGAATAGGTACCTAATAGCTGCATGGTCAGTATAAACACTAATCTTGGTACCTACCAAATACGATCTAAACTTGTCGAAGGCAAATTCTAGCTCTAACATCTCCTTCTCAGTCACTGTGTAATTAGCTTGAGCAGCATCCAGGGTCTTGCTTGCATAATTGATCGAATGGAACGCTCTGTCTTGTCTTTGTTCCAAAACTGCACCTACTACCTCATCGTTTGCATCACGCATGAGTTCAAATGGTAGCTCCTAATTAGAAGCAATCAAGATTAGAGCTTCAATTAAGTTCCACTTCAGCATCTCAAAAACCTTTAAACACATCTCATCGAACTTGAATTTCACCTCTTTCCCCAAGAGACTGCACATAGGTCTAGCAGTCTTGGAAAAATCTTTGATGAATCTCCGGTAAAAATCAGCATGGCCAAGGAAACTTCTTACCCCTTTGATAGAAATCTGATGGGGCAATTTTTCAATAACCTCCACCTGGGCTTGATCAACCTCGAGTCCCTGCTTTGACACTTTGTGACCCAAGACTATGCCTTCTCGAACCAAGAAGTGACATTTCTCCCAATTAAGCACTAAGTTGGTATCTTCACAATGAGCAAGTACTTTATCAAGGTTTCGCAGACATACCTCAAAAGACTTCCCAAAGACAAAGAAATCATCCATAAAGACCTCCATATAGTCCTCCACCATATCATGGAAAATAGCCATCATGCACCTCTGAAACATGGCAGGAGCATTGCAAAGCCCAAATGGCATGCGCTTAAATGCATATGTGCCATAGGTACAAGTGAAATTGGTCTTTTCTTGATCCTCAGGTGTAATCAAGATCTGATTATAGCCGGAATACCCATCTAAAAAGCAATAGTACTCCTGCCCTGCTAAGCGGTCAAGCATTTGATCAATGAAAGGGACAGGATAGTGATCCTTTCTAGTGGCATCATTCAATTTCCTATAGTCCATGTAGATCCTCCATCAAGTAACAGTTCTTGTGGGAATCAACTCATTCTTTTCATTCTTCACCACTGTCATCCCACCTTTCTTTAGTACACACTGGAAACGACCCCAAAAATGCCCGAAAATGTGCTTCGGAAACACCTATAATTGTAATTTCCATATATCTCAAAATCCGTGCATTATTACGGAAATTCGACTTCATATTCTTATTTGTGGGGTCAAATTGAGTGGGAAATGGGTCTAACCCGAATTTTAGAGCAACCGTATCAAAATTCGAAAATCGCAAATATTGCGATTCGGAGGGTCAAATTTAAAGGGGCATATCTCTTAGCACACAAGGAACTGGAAGGGCTGTAACCTATCAAATTAAAGCTCTTTGAGTTAGCTTTCCAACGCACTTGGTTTCACCTTAGTCCGAGTTAGGATGAGGGAGTTATGACCATTTTCGTAAAGCCTGTCTGTGCAGATTTGCAATTTCCAGTGAGCTTTTTTTTTTTTAGGCGGGTTGGAGACGTTTTTTATAAAAAGGGGATATGTCCCATACTTAGTCATTTTTCTTAACTCCAAAAACACTCTCTAAGCCCTCTCCAAAAATTCCACCAAGATCTTCAACCAAATTCAAACATCTCAAGCTCTAATTCCGGATTCAAGACTCAATCTCAAGCTTCGATTCTCCATTCCAATCTTCATCAAGGATTCTCCAAAGTTGAGGTATGTGGGTTTGATTGTGGAAACCTTCCTTTCCACAAGTCCAACCATTTATCCTCTATTTCTACTTCAAGTTTATGGGTCCTTATGATTATTTATGAACTCTTGAATTATGGAATTACTACTACACACCCTATTATGGTCCATTTTGCATATTATCATGAAATGGAATTATTATGTGATGTTTTATGGTTTACATGCTTCCATGATCAAATTATGAAGGTTGATATATATATGTATGTTGTTGGTGGGCTGATTTATATGGATTTTGGAATTGGTTGGACTTAGTATTCTTGAAATACATGATTTCATTTACATGAACAATTGGCCACCTTGTGTTTGATAAAATGCCCATTTATAGAATTCTTAGGAAAGGGAAGGTCCAAGGTACGTCCTATGAGTCGGATGGTTATGTAATTACTGAAATGATGATGAAATGGACACATGTATATGATTTTCTCTATATAAGTGTTATGAGTCGACCAAGCCTAGTACGGGGGGTAGTAGGCCCGTATAACCGTATCGAGGGGTTGGTACCTTGGTTGCCTAGTACGGGGGGTAGTAGGCCCGTATAACCGTATCGAGGGGTTGGTACCTTGGTTGCCTAGTACGGGGGGTAGTAGGCCCGTATAACCATATCGAGGGGTTTGTACCTTGGTCCCTAGCTCGGGGGGTGGTAGGCCCGTGTAACCATATTGAGGGGTTTGTACCTCTTTCGCCTCTCCAAGGGGGTGGTAGGCCTTGGAAATACTATATTGATGGTCACTCGCCACACATGTACTACGTCCCACTAAATATGATTTTTATGTAAGCATCATTATACATATCATTTCATTAATATGCTATCTATTGGGTATGATTACGCATTTTTCCTATGATGTCCATCTAATGTAGCATTGCATTGCATCCCGTATACTTAGTACATTCAAATGTACTAACGCATACTCTATGCCTACATGATGTCACCATGTAGGGACCGGAGCACCGCTTGACCATCCTCCTCTGCGTGGCTAGTACGATTTTCTATAGTGGTTATTGGTGAGTCCTCCATTTCGGGGACGTTGCTCATGATCTTTTGCTATGTATAAAACTTTTCCTTTCTAGTTATGTTTTGACTATGAGGGTGAGCCCGGTAGTTTGTCTTGGCCCCCGCTAAGTACTCATGTTTAGAGGTGGTGTTGGACAAGTTGTGTATTATGCTTGAGCTTGACTCATCTATGGTATTTATGTATCATTTCTTTTTTTTGCTTCCTTAGTCCCGATTTCCCCCTTGATTATGCTTATCGTTTATGGTCATTTAATTGCTTCCGCGACCAAGGATGTTTAATGATACGCTATGAGGCTTTTTTGGGGTTCCTTCGGGTTCCCCATTCGCCGGTCACATCTAGGCCCTAGGCTTGGGTCGTGACAAACTTGGTATCAGAGCCCTAGGTTGAATGATCCTCGGAGTCCAACACACCGCGTTGATTAGAGTCCGATTCATGGTTGTGTTGTGCACCACAACTATGAGTAGGAGGCTATGAGACGTTTTAGGAAATGTTTCCCTTCTCCATGTTCTAAGTCGTGCTGTAGAGTTGAATTAAGTTCTTCCCTAACGGTTGTTCTTTGCTATGCTAGATCATGTCTAATACAAGAGGAAGACGAGCCCGCGCACCCGAGGAACAACCGACCAATGGGGATCTTCGGGATGCCCTTACTTTATTTGCACAAGCTATGGCTAATCAAGCCAACCACGGGACCCAAGCCCCTCAGGCTCCTACCCCGGCATCTCGGGTGAGAGACTTCGTGCGGATGAATCCCCCAGAATTCTATGGGTCTAAGTTAGATGAAGACCCTCAAGAGTTCATTGATGAAGTCCACAAGATATTAGCTATCATGGGCGTGAGGTCAGAAAATAAGGCGGAGTTGGCGGCCTACCAACTAAAAGGAGTGGCCCAAATATGGTACAACCAATGGGAGAAAGAGAAGGGGGCAAACTATGTGGTGCCTTGGGAAGAGTTCAAAACGGCTTTCCTTAATCGATTCTTTCCTCTAGAGCTTAGGGAAGCCAAATTGGTGGAGTTCATGAATTTAAAACAAGGATCTATGAGTGTGAGGGAGTATGCCCTCAAGTTTAACCAACTTTCAAGATATGCTCCACACTTGGTTGCCGACTCACGGTCTAGAATGAATAAATTCGTGATGGGTGTGTCCGACCTAGTGAGTGAAGAATGCCGGTCCGCAATGTTGATTAGTGACATGGACTTGTCCCGCTTGATGGTCTATGCCGAACAAATGGAGGAGGAGAAGTTGAGGAAGAGGAGGGGTCATGAGGCCAAGAGGGCCCGTTTTGAGGGTCAAGTTCCAATTCCCAAGTGAACCCATTCTTGAGTGGGAAAGCCAAAAATGTGGTAGTCAAGGGTAGATTCATCTCTTTCATTAAAGCCCGTAAGTTGATCTCTAAGGGGTGTCTCTATCACCTTGTGAGGGTTAGGGATGTGGAGTCCAAAACCCTTCTTATAGAGTCGGTTCCGGTCGTAAATGAATTCCTTGATGTCTTTCCTAATGACCTTCCCGATGTTCCTCCCGAAAGGGAAATAGATTTTGGCATAGACCTCCTCCCCGATACTCAACCCATTTCTATTCCCCTTACCGTATGGCCCCGGCGGAGTTAAAGGAGTTGAAAGAACAATTGAGGGACTTGTTGGAGAAGGGTTTTATTAGGCCTAGCCAATCACCATGGGGTGCACCGGTGTTGTTTGTGAAGAAGAAAGATGGGTCCCTTAGGATGTGTATCGATTACCGGCAACTCAATAGGGTCACCGTCAAGAATAAATATCCTCTTCCTAGGATTGATGACTTGTTCGACCCAATTGCAAGGGGCTAGCCACTTCTCTAAGATTGATCTTCGTCCGGGTATCATCAAGTGAAGGGTGAGGGAGGGTGACATTCCCAAGACAGCCTTCCGGACTAGGTATGGACATTATGAATTTGTGGTCATGTCCTTTGGGTTGACCAATGCACCGGCTACCTTCATGGACCTAATGAATAGGGTCCTTAAACCCTACCTTGATTCCTTTGTTGTGGTCTTCATTGATGATATTTTAATCTATTCGCATAGTGAGGAAGAACATATGGGTCACTTGAGGGTTGTGTTGCAAAGATTAAGAGAGGAGAAGTTGTATGCCAAGTATGAAAAGTGTGAATTTTGGTTGAGGGAGGTTGCCTTCCTAGGTCATGTGGTGTCGGGGGGATGGTATTAAGGTAGACCCTAAGAAGACCGATGTGATTAGAAATTGGCCTAATGGCCATTGCCCCCGTCGGATATTAGGAGCTTCTTGGGCTTAGCGGGTTACTACCGGAGATTTGTGAATGGGTTTTCTTCTATTGCTTCTCCCATGACTAAGTTGACAAAAAAGAAGGCTAAGTTTGAGTGGACCGACGAGTGCGAAAGGAGTTTTCAAACCTTGAAAGATAAACTTGTGTCCGCTCCTATATTGTCACTACGGGATGGGCTTGAGGGATTTGTTGTGTATTGTGATGCTTCTAGAGTTGGCTTGGGTTGTGTCCTAATGCAAAATGGTAAGGTGATAGCCTATGCTTCTAGACAACTCAAGTGCATGAAAAGAACTATCCTACGCATGATCTTGAATTAGCCGCGGTGGTGGTGTTTGCTTTAAAGATTTGGCGTCATTATTTGTATGGGGTACATGTTAATGTGTTCACCGATCATAAGAGTCTCCAATATGTCTTCAACCAAAAAGATCTCAACTTGAGACAAAGAAGGTGGCTAGAATTTCTTAAAGATTATGATATGAGTGTGCATTATCATCCCGGTAAAGCTAATGTGGTGGCGGATGCTTTGAGTAGGGTGTTTATGGGTAGCCTAGCTCATGTTGATACTGGTGATAGGGAAATGGCTAGGGAGGTACATCGGTTGGCTAGGTTGGGGGTTAGGTTGGAAGAGGTTAGTAATGGTGGTGTGGTCGTTGTTGATGGTGCTAGGTCTTCCTTGGTTGATGAGGTGATAGCAAAACAAGATCTTGATTCTTCCTTGTTTGAATTGAAGACCTTGGTGAAAGAGAGCAAGGTGGAAGTTTTCTCCCAAGGGGGAGATGGTGCCCTTAGGTACCAAGGTAGGTTGTGTGTGCCTTGTGTTGATGGTTGAGGGAGAAAATTCTTGAGGAGGCTCATAATTCTTCCTACTCCATCCACCCCGGTTCCACCAAAATGTATAGAGATTTGAGGGATGTGTATTGGTGGAGGGGCATGAAGAAGGACATTGCCAAATTCGTCTCCGGTTGTCATAATTGTCAACAAGTCAAGGCCGAACATCAAAGGCCGGGTGGTCTAACCCAAGACATAGAGATTCCTACTTGGAAGTGGGAAGAAATTAATATGGATTTTGTAGTTTGTTTACCCAAGACTAGAAAAGGTTTTGATTCTATTTGGGTGGTGTTGATAGATGACAAAATCGGCTATTTCTACCGGTAAAGACAACTATGGGCGGAAGATTTGACAAGGTTATATATTACATGCACTTGTAAGGTTGCAGGGACTCTATCCATCATATCGACTAGGTATCAATTTAACTTCACACTTTTGGAATTCTTTCAAAGGGGTCTAGGTACGAGAGTTAAGCTTACTACGGACTTTCCGCAAACGGAGGGACAAGCCGAAGGACTATCCAAACACTTGAGGATATGCTTAGGGATTGTGTATTGGAGCTTAAGGGTAGTTGGGATGATCATCTTCCATTGATTGAGTTTGCCTATAACAATAGCTATCATTCTAGCATCGGTAAGGCTCCTTTTGAGGCTCTCTATGGGAGGCGTTGTAGATCACCGGTTGGGTGGTTTGAGGTTGGTGAGGTGGCCTTGTTAGGACCAGACCTAGTTATGGAGGCTCTTGAGAAGGTTAGGATGATTAGAGAAAGGTTGAAGATGGCCCAAAGTCGCCAAAAGTCCTATGCCGATGCGAGGAGAAGGGGCTCTTGAATTTCGAGTTGGTGAT
>JAGDQO010001105.1:0-12727 GCA_018342035.1 Solanum appendiculatum
TCCAACCAATTCCAAAATCCCAATATCAGAACCCACCCAGCAACATACATTATATATTATCAACGCTTCATAATTTTGATCATGGAAGCATAAGTAACCATAAACATTCACATAATAAATTCCATTTCATGATAATATGCAAAATGGACCATAATAGGGTGTGTAATAGTAATTCCATAATTCAAGAGTTCATAAATAATCATAAGGACCCATAAACTTGAAGTAGAAATAGAGGATAAATGGTTGGACTTGTGGAAAGGAAGGGTTCCACAATCAAACCCACATACCTCAACTTTGGAGAATCCTTGATGAAGATTGGAATGGAGAATCGAAGCTTGAGATTGAGTCTTGAATCCGGAATTAGAGCTTGAGATGTTTGAATTTGGTTGAAGATCTTGGTGGAATTTTCGGAGAGGGCTTAGAGAGTGTTTTTGGAGTTAAGAAAAATGACTAAGTATGGGACATATCCCCTTTTTATAAAAAACGTCCCCAACCCGCCTAAAAAAAAAGCTCACTGGAAATTGCAAATCTGCACAGACAGGTTTTACGAAAATGGTCATAACTCCCTCATCCTAACTCGAACTAAGGTGAAACCAAGTGCGTTGGAAAGCTAACTCAAAGAGCTTTAATTTCATAGGTTGCAGCCCTTCCAGTTCCTTGTGTGCTAGGAGATATGCCCCTTTAAAGTTGACCCTCCAAATCGCAATTTTTGCGATTTTTGAATTTTGATACGGTTGCTCTAAAATTCGGGTTAGACCCATTTCCCACTCAATTTGACCCACAAATAAGAATATGAAGTTGAATTTCCGAAATCATGCACGGATTTTGAGATAGATGGAAATTACAATTATAGGTGTTTCCGAAGCACATTTTCGGGCATTTTTGGGGTCGTTTCAATATCTCCCCCTTGGGAACATTCGTCCCTGAATGTTAAAGAAATGTACATGAGAGACACAAACATGGCAATTTCAGCCCACATAAGGATGCAACAATGCACTTACACCTTATTTCAAAACCTCAATATAGTTGTAAAACCACAATGAACTTGTCAACTTAAACATGAATGTATGCAATGACATGGGGGCTGAACTTAAGACCTGAGATTTTATAAAGGGCTGAGATCAATACCTTAGGCTCGAGTGGAGTGGAAAAGATAAGGATATCGCCTTTTTGCATTCGCTTCGGCCTCCAAGTAGGCACTTTCAACTTGTTGATTTCTCCAAAGGACTTTAATGGAGAAGCCACATCTTTGTTTCTCAACCTTCACTTGTCTATCTAAAGTCTGGACCGGAACTTCTTCATAGGTCAAATTTATTCTTCAACAACACCCACAACATCAAGAGACACAATGGCATGCGGATCACCCACACACTTCCTCAACATAGACACATGAAATACCGGATGAACCAAATCCATCTCGCTAGGCAATTCCAACTCATAAGCTACCTTGCCAATTCTCCTCATCACCTTATAAGGACCCACGTATCTTGGGCTCAACTTGCCCTTCTTACAAAAACGAACCACACCCTTCATGGTGTCACCTTCAAATAAACCCAATCACCGACTCGGAATTTCAAGAGCCCTTCTCCTCGCATCGGCATAGGACTTTGGCGACTTTGGGCCATCTTCAACCTTCCTCTAATCAACCTAACCTTCTCAAGAGCCTCCATAACTAGGTCTGGTCCTAACAAGGCCACCTCACCAACCTCAAACCACCCAACCGGTGATCTACAACGCCTCCCATAGAGAGCCTCAAAAGGAGCCATACCGATGCTAGAATGATAGCTATTGTTATAGGCAACCCCAATCAATGGAAGATGATCATCCCAACTACCCTTAACCTCCAATACACAAGCCCTAAGCATATCCTCAAGTGTTTGGATAGTTCCTTCGGCTTTGTCTATCTTGCGGGTGGAAAGGCCGTAAGTAAGCTTAACTTCGTACCTAGACCCTATTGAGAAGGACTTCCAAAAGTGTGAAGTAAATTGAGTATACCCGGATCGATATTATGATAAGGATTCCCATTTGCAACCTTACATGAATATATAACCTTGCATAATCTTCCGCCCCATATGTTGTCTTTACCGGTAGAAAATGAGCCGATTTTGTCATCCTATCAACCACCACCCAAATAGATCAAAACCTTTTCTAGTCTTGGGTAAACCAACTACAAAATCCATATTAATTTCTTCCCACTTCCAAGTAGGAATCTCTATGTCTTGGGTTAGACCACCCGGCCTTTGATGTTCGGCCTTGACTTGTTGACAATTATGACAACCGGAGACGAATTTGGCAATGTCCTTCTTCATGCCTCTCCACCAATACACATCCCTCAAATCTCTATACATTTTGGTGGAACCGGGGTGGATGGAGTAGGAAGAATTATGAGCCTCCTCAAGAATTTTCTCCCTCAAACCATCAACACAAGGCACACACAACCTACCTTGGTACCTAAGGGCACCATCTCCCCCTTGGGAGAAAACTTCCACCTTGCTCTCTTTCACCAAGGCCTTCAATTCAAACAAGGAAGAATCAAGATCTTGTTTTGCTATCACCTCATCAACCAAGGAAGACCTAGCACCATCAACAACGACCACACCACCATTACCAACCTCTTCCAACCTAACCCCCAACCTAGCCAACCGATGTACCTCCCTAGCCATTTCCCTATCACCAATATCAACATGAGCTAGGCTACCCATAGACACCCTACTCAAAGCATCCGCCACCACATTAGTTTTACCGGGATGATAATGCACACTCATATCATAATCTTTAAGAAATTCTAGCCACCTTCTTTGTCTCAAGTTGAGATCTTTTGGGTGAAGACATATTGGAGGCTCTTATGATCGGTGAACACATCGACACGTACCCCATACAAATAATGACGCCAAATCTTTAAAGCAAACACCACCGCGGCTAATTCAAGATCATGCGTAGGATAGTTCTTTTCATGCACTTTGAGTTGTCTAGAAGCATAGGCTATCACCTTACCATTTGGCATTAGGACACAACCCAAGCCAACTCTAGAAGAATCACAATACACAACAAATCCCTCAAGCCCATCCGGTAGTGACAATATAGGAGCGGACACAAGTTTATCTTTCAAGGTTTGAAAACTCCTTTCGCACTCGTCGGTCCACTCAAACTTAGCCTTCTTTTGTGTCAACTTAGTCATGGGAGAAGCAATAGAAGAAAACCATTCACAAATCTCCGGTAGTAACCCGCTAAGCCCAAGAAGCTCCTAATATCCGACGGGGTCAATGGCCTAGGCCAATTTCTAATCACATCGGTCCTCTTAGGGTCTACCTTAATACCATCCCCCGACACCACATGACCTAGGAAGGCAACCTCCCTCAACCAAAATTCACACTTTTCATACTTGGCATACAACTTCTCCTCTCTTAATCTTTGCAACACAAAACCCTCAAGTGACGCGTATGTTCTTTTTCGCTCGCTATGCGAATAGATAAAATATCATCAATGAAGACCACAACAAGGAACAGAGGTAGGTTTAAAGACCCTATTCCATTAGGTCCATGAAGGTAGCCGGTGCATTGGTCAACCCAAAGGACATGATTACAAATTCATAATGTCCATACCTAGTCCGGAAGGCTGTCTTGGGAATGTCACCCTCCCTCACCTTCACTTGATGATACCCAGACCGAAGATCAATCTTAGAGAAGTGGCTAGCCCCTTGCAATTGGTCGAACAAGTCATCAATCCTAGGAAGAGGATATTTATTCTTGACGGTGACCCTATTGAGTTGCCGATAATCAATACACATCCTAAAGGACCCATCTTTCTTCTTCACAAACAACACCGGTGCACCCCATGGTGATTGGCTAGGCCTAATAAAACCCTTCTCCAACAAGTCCCTCAATTGTTCTTTCAACTCCTTTAACTCCGCCGGGGCCATACGGTAAGGGGGAATAGAAATGGGTTGAGTATCGGGGAGGAGGTCTATGCCAAAATCTATTTCCCTTTCGGAAGGAACATCGGGTAGGTCATTAGGAAAGACATCAAGGAATTCATTTACGACCGGAACCGACTCTATAAGAAGGGTTTTGGACTCCACATCCCTAACCCTCACAAGGTGATAGAGACACCCCTTAGAGATCAACTTACGGGCTTTAATGCAAGAGATGAATCTACCCTTGACTACCACATTTTGGCTTTCCCACTCAAGAATGGGTTCACTTGGGAATTGGAACTTGACCCTACGGGTTCTACAATCAATAGAAGCATAGTATGCATGCAACCAATCCATCCCAAGAACAACATCAAAATCGACCATGTTCAATTCAACAAGATCACAAGGCAATATTTTATGCAAGATGCAAATAGGACAATTTCTATAGACCTTCCTAGCAACAATATATGCACCAATAGGAGTAGACACCTTATATGACTCACGCAACAAGTCGGGCTCAACATGAAACTTTTTGGCAACAAAGGGGGTGACAAAAGAAAGAGAGGCACCCGGATCAATTAGTGCATATACATCAAAGTCAAAGATTTTCAACATACCGATAACGACATCGGGGACTTCATCGACCCCTTGCCTCCCATGCAAAGCATAAAATCGATTGTGCCTTTGGGCACCATCTTGTCGGCCCCCTCTCCCCAAAGGAACCACATTGGCACCTTGTGGACGGACCTCCTTACCCTTGTTGCGATTTCGGGGACAATCCATTGCCTTGTGCCCCATTTCCCCACAACTGTAGCAAGCACCGGTATTTCTCAAACACGGGCCACCATGGCCCTTACCACACTTCGGACATACATCACTAGGACCCATACCACCAACACCTTGGGCCCTTGGAACGTCATTGGCAAACCCCCTATGGGGCGCATGAGAAGACCCTTGGCCTTGATGAAATCGGCCTCCCCTTCGACTTTGGAACTTGCCATCAAAACGGGCCCTCTTGGCCTCATGACCCCTCCTCTTCCTCAACTTCTCCTCCTCCATTTGTTCGGCATAGACCATCAAGCGGGACAAGAAAGAACAACCGTTAGGGAAGAACTTAATTCAACTCTACAGCACGACTTAGAACATGGAGAAGGGAAACATTTCCTAAAACGTCTCATAGCCTCCTACTCATAGTTGTGGTGCACAACACAACCATGAATCGGACTCTAATCAACGCGTGTGTTGGACTCCGAGGATCATTCACACTAGCGCTCTGATACAAAGTTTGTCACGACCCAAGCCTAGGGCCTAGATGTGACGGCGAATGGGAACCCGAAGGAACCCCAAACAAGCCTCATAGCGTATCATTACACATCTTGGTCGCGGAAGCAATTAAATGACCATAAACGATAAGAATAATCAAGGGGAAATCGGGACTAAGGGAGCAAAAAAAAAGAAATGATACATAAATACCATAGATGAGTCAAGCTCAAGCATAATACACAACTTGTCCAACACCACCTCTAAACATGAGTACTTAGCGGGGGCCAAGACAAACTACCGGGCTCACCCTCATAGTCAAAACATAACTAGAAAGGAAAAGTTTATACATAGCAAAAGATCATGAGCAACGTCCCCGAAATGGAGGACTCACCAATAACCACTATAGAAAATCGTACTAGCCACGCGGAGGAGGATGGTCAAGCGGTGCTCCGGTCCCTACATGGTGACATCATGTAGGCATAGAGTATGCGTTAGTACATTTGAATGTACTAAGTATATGGGATGCAATGCAATGCTACATTAGATGGACATCATAGGAAAAATGCGTAATCATACCCAATAGATAGCATATTAATGAAATGATATGTATAATGATGCTTACATAAAAATCATATTTAGTGGGACGTAGTACATGTGTGGCGAGTGACCATCAATATAGTATTTCCAAGGCCTACCACCCCCTTGGAGAGGCGAAAGAGGTACAAACCCCTCAATATGGTTACACGGGCCTACCACCCCCCGAGCTAGGGACCAAGGTACAAACCCCTCGATACGGTTATACGGGCCTACTACCCCCCGTACTAGGCAACCAAGGTACCAACCCCTCGATACGGTTATACGGGCCTACTACCCCCCGTACTAGGCAACCAAGGTACAAACCCCTCGATACGGTTATACGGGCCTACTACCCCCCGTACTAGGCTTGGTCGACTCACAACACTTATATAGAGAAATCATATACATGTGTCCATTTCATCATCATTTCAGTAATTACATAACCATCCGACTCATAGGACGTACCTTGGACCTTCCCTTTCCTAAGAATTCTATAAATGGGCATTTTATCAAACACAAGGTGGGCAATTGTTCATGTAAATGAAATCATGTATTTCAAGAATACTAAGTCCAACCAATTCCAAAATCCATATAAATCAGCCCACCAACAACATACATATATATATCAACCTTCATAATTTGATCATGGAAGCATGTAAACCATAAACATCACATAATAATTCCATTTCATGATAATATGCAAAATGGACCATAATAGGGTGTGTAATAGTAATTCCATAATTCAAGAGTTCATAAATAATCATAAGGACCATAAACTTGAAGTAGAAATAGAGGATAAATGGTTGGACTTGTGGAAAGGAAGGTTTCCACAATCAAACCCACATACCTCAACTTTGGAGAATCCTTGATGAAGATTGGAATGGAGAATCGAAGCTTGAGATTGAGTCTTGAATCCGGAATTAGAGCTTGAGATGTTTCAATTTGGTTGAAGATCTTGGTGGAATTTTTGGAGAGGGCTTAGAGAGTGTTTTTGGAGTTAAGAAAAATGACTAAGTATGGGACATATCCCCTTTTTATAAAAAAACGTCCCCAACCCGCCTAAAAAAAAAGCTCACTGGAAATTGCAAATCTGCACAGACAGGTTTTACGAAAATGGTCATAACTCCCTCATCCTAACTCGGACTAAGGTGAAACCAAGTGCGTTGGAAAGATAACTCAAAGAGATTTAATTTGATAGGTTGAAGCCCTTCCAGTTCCTTGTGTGCTAAGAGATATGCCCCTTTAAAGTTGACCATCCAACTCGCAATTTTTGCGATTTTCGAATTTTGATACGGTTGCTCTAAAATTTGGGTTAGACCCATTTCCCACTCAATTTGACCCCACAAATAAGAATATGAAGTCGAATTTCCGAAATCATGCACGGATTTTGAGATATATGGAAATTACAATTATAGGTGTTTCCGAAGCACATTTTCGGGCATTTTTGGGGTCGTTTCAACATTGCTCCCATTTCCAATTATAATTACGCAGTTATGCGAGAGGGCAGAAGTCCCTTTTCAGGCTGCTATAGATGTGAGAGTCACACCGGCTTCATCCAGTGATATCCAAATGATCGAGGTAGAGTGATTGAGAGATGATGCGGCTCGGAGGAAGCCACCACCCCCAGACTCCACCCTAGTAGTTGACCCTGCTGCTCTGGCACCTAAGACCAACACACCTTCTCCTTCTGTGAAGATGGCATGTATTCCCACTCCTTCACCTATAGCTGGCTCTTCTGATTCTACTTCAGTACCCTATGCATCTGTACCTACTACTTTTGTACCTACTGCTACTGTGAGGCCTCCCCTCTCTCATGTTTCCCGTCCTATATTAACCCAAGCACTTATTTAACAGAAGGGAAGTCTTGCCCAGTCAGCAGATGTTAGAGTTGTCCGAGTTGAGAAAGACTTGCCCTGGCTCATTGAACAGGCTATCCAGAGAGACTTGGATCCTCTGACGGAGCGGGTGGTCAATTATGAGGAGGTTGTACAGAGCCACACTTTGAGATTAGATCATTTGACTGCTAGGATAGCAACTTTAGAGGGGGTGGAGGGTAGTTCTAGTGTTGTGGACACCCTGAGAGCTGAGGTTGCTACGTTGAGGGTTGAGGTGGTCCAGATTTAGTCCATGGACATCTTGACACTATGGGACGATGTTCCCCTTTCCAATGTTGTTGCCCCTATGCCTGAGATGCCTGGCACTGTGCCTTCCTCTAGTGTGCCGGGATTTGCTATAGATGTTGATATTATAGATGGGGATGAGGATGATGAGGCGACGAGGAGTTGGCTGAGGAAACTGATGAGGAGAAATTGCAAGAAGAAGAGCACGAGATTGCTGAGACCCTGACGGAGATGCAGGAGACAGAGGAGGTCATCCTTCAGCCTTCCCTGGAGAGATCTCTTCGAGAGACTACATGAGTCAGGTCTAGTGGAGTCACCCCAGACTCTACCACATTTCCTGATGCTGAGACGGGCACTGATGCCCCAACTAAGCCTTCATTGCCGCCTCCAGTGACCCTTTTGCAAGGAATCAATGCCCTTCTTGAGGCGTCACCACCAGAGACTCCAGATGAGAGTGCTCTTGTAACACCCCGAAAATTCCTAAGCTAAGGCTCGAACCATTCTTTTTTTGCATGTAAAGTCGTATGGAGTGATTCTTAAATTAATCATATGTGTAAAGCTCATTTCTTTGGTGTTCTAATGGATTTGGATGTGACTTAAGGACACAAGAAACCCTTAGCACAAAGTTGAGTTGAAAGCATCATTATCGATTAAGTTTTGACAAAAGAATCTACTTAGATCAACTTCAAACGATCATATCTCCTAGCACATAATAAATTAGATGGCCCATGACCTGTCAAATTAAAGGTTTTTGAGTTCTCTTTCCAATGCCACCAAGTTTGCCTATTTTTTATTATGGAGTACAACATTATGAGCATTTTACCAAAGATTGTCATATCATAACTCTGAGTCTGTGAATGACGGATCTGACCTACGGTCCGTCGTTTGAACGACAACCCGTAGGTGGTCTCGTAGGTGGCTCTGTCAAGTCATCAAAAAAGGTTCAGAGACTCAATTTTTGGGGACCCAAGAACTACGGATAGTACCTACGGACCGTAGGTCAAACCACGAGCCGTAGGTGGCCTCGTAGGTCAGTTCAACAGCTTTAAAGAGAGGCATTTTTATCTTTTCCCACTCTTTATAATTAAAACTCTGATGTTTTGGGACTTATTTGAGCCCCTTATCATTATCTAATACACATATACTATCTTTAACACTTAGAATTATTGAGAGAAAGATTGAATAGGAGAAAAGCTAGGGTTTCAAGAGCTTTCATTGAGGCCTTTGAATTTCAATTGTAACCTTAATCTTCCAGGTATGTAAGGCTAATCATAGTGTTGGATTGAGTTCGTCCACATGCTCTACATCTAAATTCTATCAACTTTTGAGTATAAGTTGAATTGGGCCCTAATTCCTTGAATCCCGAATTTGATATGATTTCTTGTTCTTTGAGTTCTATAGAATAATGCATTGAAACTGTTGTTGTTTCTATACTTCTACTTCTTGAGATTGTCGTTCATGGCTACATTCCCATGAACCCTAATTGAGTTAATGATCATTATTTTACTACGCTTTATTTGAATTAGGATTGATGGTTTTTATGCATTGAGCAAAGTATGATTTTAAACTGATTTGAAGCATATTCTATTAAGTCTAAATGAGCATGAGTTTTGAGCATAAATGATGGTTTTGAGAAAAGAGTTTTAATGATATGTGAGTGGTTTGAAAGCATATAATTTGTAAACGAAAGAATATGATGAGGTGAGATGAGATTGAGTTTTGAAAGGTCCATTGAGGCTTGCTGAGATGATTTGAAATGTGTTACCTGATAGATATGAGCATAATGAATTGATTTGGAGAGTAGTATTGAGCACCGATTTGGGTAAGAGTGTAAATAACTTAAGCCCCATGAACTACGTAGCCAGCGTAGGATAGGATCGCACTATTAATTTGGATGGTTCCTTATTGTCCCAAATGAGGACTTGTTGATTGTGGATTCAATGATGGTTGATCGTCCCTTACTCCGTCAATGTATTGGACGGATGTGGCAACGGCAGTGCAAAGCGTTGTATCATCACTAGCTCATAGGTGATGGTTGTTGGTTAGAGAAACTCCCTAATTGTAATTAATGATTTGAACTGATTGAAATTGCCTATGATTGAGTCGATTTGAAAAGAATTGTTAATTCTAAACTTGCATGCTTTATTCTGAGTTGAGTGGCATGATGTTGAGTATCCTTGAGCTTGTTCCCTTACTGCTATGTTACATACCATACATTCTATGTACTGACATCTTCGACGCTGCATCATTTCATGATGCAGATACAGGTGCTAGAGATCCTCAACAGGCACTTCGTTGAAGATCTTTCTTTCCCAGATAGTGGTGAAACCTCCTTACTTTTAGAGGGATCATATTTATTTGATTTGCTTTTAGTTGAGTATTTCTTTTGAGGTAGTTGCGAGCTTGTCTCGGCACCTTCTTATGATTAGACTAGAGGTTACATAGATAGTGATAGATAAAGTTGGAGTCGAGTTGATGTTCATGTCAGAGTTTATTCCTTTGCACTATCCTTTATGATATGGAGTTTGTGATTTGAGTTATATCATGAGTTACACTTTTAAAGCTATATCTCACATTGATTTTTTGAGTTGCCCACTTAAGTATGATTTCTTGATTTTAACAAGTTTTCTGTCGATTGAACAAGTGACCAGGACATAGTGGTTTTCTTGGGACCAGCAATAGTTTTTGAGTGCCGGCCATGCCTAGGGTATACGCTTGGGGCATAACAAACTTGGTATTAGAGCACAGAGTTCAAGAGTCCTAGGGTGTCTATGAAACTGTATCTAGTAGAGTCTTGCTTATGGGTGTGTCGTGCTCCACACTTATAATCAGGAGGCTACAGGACATTAGGAATTGTTTCACTTCTTTATATTCTGAGTTCGTGCGATAGAGTTTAACTCTATAAAAGTTCCTTCCTAATTCGTGCGTTTACGTGGTTGCAGATAATGCCTCCAAAATGTACCACCAGTTAGAGGAACGCCACCAGTACCGAGGTTGCACAGTCTAAGATGCCCTCACAGTTAGGGGAGAGAACTAGGGGCTGACCTACACGGTCTACTGGGGTGCCCCAAATGCCTACTACTCAGCCTGCTCCTACTTCTGAGGCCTATTTTAGGGGAGCAATTGCTATGCTTACCCTGTTAGTGGCTGCCCAGTCCGGTCACCAGAGCTCTCAAGCCTCTAGCTCTGCCCTAAAGAACCATCAGCTGATGTGAGGATTAGAGATTTCTCGAGGATGAACCCTCCAGTCTTTACAGGATCTAAGGTTGAGGAGGATCCTCAAAACTTCATTGATGAGATGTGGAAGATTCTGAATGTGATGCATGCTACTGAGGTTGAGGGAGTTGAGTTGGTTTCCTATCAGCTCAAGGACGTCGCAAATGTTTGGTATAATCAGTGGGGAAAGAGTCGTGGTGAGGATATTGAGCCTGCTATTTGGGATGAGTTTGAGAGTGCATTCCTCGATCACTTCTTTCCCCAAGATCTGAGGGAAGCAAAGGTTAAAGAGTTTGTAAATCTGAAGAAAGAGGGGTTGACTGTGATAGAGTACAACCTTAAGTTCATTCAGCCGTCTAGATATGCTTCGGAGATTGTTCCAGATGTGAGATCTAAGATGAGGAAGTTTGTCTCTAGGTTGGGCAAACATGTGAAGAAGGCGTGCAAGGCATCGTTGTTGATTTCTGACGTGGATATTTCCAAACTTATGGTGTATGCTCAGTAGGTAGAGGATGATAAAAAGAAGGATAGAGAGGAGCATTTGAGCTAGAAGGCCAAATCAGCTGGGCATGAGAATGATCAGAAATAACGTAAGGCCAACAGGTCCTTCTTCCAGAAGAGGTCTTCTGGTTATGCTCCATCATCAGCAAGTGCACCTACGTCTAATAACATGTATGATCAGAAGTCACAGAGTCACCAGAATTTCAGAGCTCAGGTTCCCAGTCCCAAGAAAGTGTGGCTCAAGGTTCGAAAGGGAAGCCACCTTGTGGCAAGTGTGGTAAACTCCATTTGGGAGAGTGTAGAGAGGGCGCCAATGGTTGCTATAAATGTGGTCAAATGGGTTATTTTTAGAGAGAGCGTCTGATGTGGGGCAACAGAGCCCAATCTTCTACTGCGGCACCACCAGGTTGAGGTAATCAGAGAGGTACTACTTTAGGTACAGGCGGAGGCTCAAACCATCTGTATGTTATGGCTAGTCACCAAGATCAGGAGACCTCGCCAGATGTTGTCACTGGTATGCTTCGAGTCTTTTCTCATGATGTGTACGCTTTACTTGATCCGGGTGCCACCTTGTCTTTTGTGACCCCTTATGTGGCTGTTAAGTTTGGGATCCTTCCCGAGAGTCTTCTCGAGCCCTTTAGTGTTTCTACTCCTGTTGGTGAGTCTATTCTTGCTGAGAGAGTCTATAGAGACTGCATAGTTTCCATCTATCATAGGGATACTAAGGCTAATCTAGTCGAGTTAGATATGGTTGATTTTGATGTCATTCTAGGCATGGACTGGCTTTACGCTTGTTATGCCACTGTCGATTTTAGAACTAGAGTTGTCAAGTTTCAGTTTCTGAATGATCCTGTCTTAGAGTTGCAGGGTAATCCAGCAATGCCTAAGGGTGGTTTCATTTCCTACCTTAAGGCCAGAAAGTTGATTTCGAAAGGGTGTGTCTACACCTAATCTGAGTCAAAGATGTTAATGATAAGACTCCATCCCTTCAGTCTGTTCCAGTAGTTGACGAGTTTCCTGAGGTCTTTCCTGATGATTTGCTTGGAATCCCTCCCGATAGGGAGATAGACTTTGGGATTGATGTTCTTCTTGATACGCAACCTATTTCTATTCCACCCTATAGAATGGCTCCTGCCGA